>PVKP010000562.1:0-72567 GCA_004027715.1 Plecturocebus donacophilus
GGCTGGCTGCAGGGAGGCCTTCCAGAAGTCTATCCTGCAGGCAGTAACAACCACCCAGTCTATAAGCTGAGTGGGCGTGGGGGTGATGGGGAATGGGTGGGGAGTCATCGGGGTAGTTTACTCACCCCAAAATGTTAGTTAGTTGGAACCATTTCTTCTATTGCCTTTTATCAAGAAATCTTACAGCAAGTATCATCCTGGTGAAAACCTCGTCACATTGAGGGCTTCTGTGCTTATGTTTTAATACATGTTATTGAGTCTATGAAAAATAAGGCAGGAACCTATGAGCACCCTCCATGAGGTCCCGTCAAGGCTTTAGAAACAAGACAGAGTGTCTTACTCATTTTATAAATTCATTCAGAAAGCTGTAGGTTTGAAAATTCCAAAGTTAAATGTAAGAAGCTCTGAGAAACACATGAAATTATCCCCACGTCAGTAGAGGTGTCTCAGCAGAGATGGGAAGAGGGGCAGCAGGGTGTAGGGAGGCAGGGTGGCCCCGGGGTAAGCCTTGCAGGCTGGGCTTGAATCCCACGGCCACCATGGTCCACTGTGAGACCTGGAGCTGGCTGGCCCCTCTCTGATCAGCACATGTTGATGCCGTCTCCTCAAGGGTACCGTGGTCTGACATCCCAGGATGCAGACCTGAACTCAGCACCCACAGGGTCTGCACATTCCCTCTTTGAGACAACGCCCAGCTCCAGAGGCTGGTCCCTGACTCTGTTTCTCAAGAAACCTGTGCAGATTGTTCCCCTCACCACTGTTTCCAGTCACCTTTGGCTTTCATGGTGCAGATGCTAAGTCTGATTTTTCAACGTCCATCTGGGAATTTAGTGGACTGAATGGTAGCATTTCTGAACCCACCAGTAACCCATGCCCTCCACACTGATTTTGGAAGAGTTTGCTGCAGGTGACTTTGCAGCTGGGTAGAGAATCCTGGGGCAGGATTCTGAGGCAGGCAGATGAGCAAGGATGAATTGAGTTCTGATGGCACATTACACCAGTGGACTCTAAAGACGACCTCACCTCGCGCACAGATAACTCTGCCTTGTGCTTAACCATTAGAAATGTGTCACTGAAGTGTGAACATATTTATGCTGTTAGATTTCCCATCATTTCTGTTCTTTCATTCCCTCTCATTTGCATTGGTTACTCATAAATGTAGATCTTTGGTACGATTTGTACAACTGCCGGGTGTCAGTCTGTGAAATTGTGGAGCAAGCTGGGCTCTGGTAGCGCTTTATCCCTGCGTGCTGGCTTGCCCCAGTTGACTCAAAGGCAGTCTCACATTCAGCTGTGCTGGGGCCGAGGACCCAGGGAGCCAAATGTGCTTCTGTTTTCTGTATTTACCAATTTAAGACCTGCGTTTAAATACTAGCGATGCATTCTAGCAAAAGAGGTTTATATTTTAACACAGTAACTCTAATTGTTTAATTCAGTTTGTGTATTACCTCTCAGAATAAAATAGTAGAAACCAATGAACTATAGACTTTCTAAGTTTTAATTTAAGATCACCAAAACATTTACCATGACACAATGTTCATTACATGCTGTCTCTTTTTTAATGTCATTTTTATAATATGGGGAGTGGGAGTGTGGATTTAACCACTATATTTTTATGATATTAGGGGCAGATTTAACCTTTATGTAAATTGGGTTTTTTAATTTTAAAAAAGTCACCACTTATCTTGATGTAAAATCATATGTCTTCATAACCTTGATAAACTAAGTTTTGCATGATTACACCTTAAGGTTAAAACATATTTCATTTCATCATTTCCCAGAAGGGGCACCAAATTCACCCATTTCCTGTTTTTCATCTGAGAATGTTCTGTGTTTCCCGGCAGCAGGACCCTGGAAGCAGTCACACCAACCTCATTTACCCCACCTGAGACGTATGCACTTTGAACAGAGTTGCAATCAGATCAGCAATATCTTTGCTCAGAAATGGATATGGGAGGTAAAATGTGCTGCCCCAATCATGTATGAAATCATTCAGCAAGCTGGCCAGCAAGGCCTTCATTGCAGCAAACATTTTTCTAGAGCCCCTGTGCTCTCCTGGGCTATGCCAGGCCTCACACTCCTGCTCACACGTTCGGAGGTGGTGTCGGCCAGTATTTGCTTAAATCAGCATTTAGGGGAGGGAGCATTTCAAGACTAAATTTTCTAAACTACTCAAGCATACCCCCATTTTATTTCTTGTGTATTTTAACGCTTTTGGATGAAGACTCTTCCTAGAACCTACTAACAATCCCCCCAGCTCCCACGCCAAGATTCTTTAAAGACTGTCTTGAAAACACTTCAACCTTTTTCTTCTTAACTCAAGAGATCTATCCTAAATGCTAACTCTGGCATTACAGGGAGATTAATTTGTGGGCACACTGTAAATTATAAACCCCTTAAACAGGGAATATTGTATTATGTTTTTATTACTTTTCTCATTCATTCCTTCAGCAAACATTTGTATTGCCTCCAATGCAGCAGAGGAATTGACTTCTAGAATTCCCACAACAGTCCAGATTTCAACTGTGTAGTCCTCTCAACCAGAAAGTACTCTTGTGTTTCCCTGCCCATAGGTCCTGAACCTCACTTCAGAAAAGTCATTGTGCATAGAGAGCTAATAGCTGCACCCGGCATGATCCTGCTTTGAATTCTCTTATCTCTTTGGATAGTATTATCTCTCTCTTCCTCTGCATTCTAATTTGCTACTTCTAATCTGCTGGGAATTACAATAAGAAAGAACCATTTAATCATTTTCACAACTGTGCATAAAGCAAGTGTGCGTAAGTGCTGAGAGAGTGTATGAGGGACTTGCCCATGAGTAAATGCATGAATCTTAGGTCAAGGGTTTTTTGCTTCTCTTTTGGTTGATTACCTCAGAGATCAGTTTTACTTTCTTTCTCACTCTTGACCTATCATCACTAGCTGTTATGGATGATGTGTACAACTTCTGAGTAAGAATAATGTCCATGGGATGGGATGGGATTGGCTGGTGTTTCTGTTGATCTTAAAGTTTATATATTTTAAGTTTAGTGTTTCAGAATGAGACCAAAGGGGTGACATTTTCAACCTCTTTGGTCTGTCTTCAACTTTTTCATTTTAAGTTTTTGTTGTGTTTCTGTCACTTAAAGGAAGCCTTCAAGGTGAAATCAAATACTAATGACATTTCGTCTAATATATAAATATGTTATTATTATTTATTAGGAAATTTATTTTACTTAGCCCTCAACCATGACTTTTCATGGTATAATCACTATCCTAAATTTGAATATTTTATCCTTGCATAAGGTAAGGCTTTCTATGAATTACATGTAGTATGTGTTTTCCCCTCTTACATATTTTTAAAAAATTTTTTTATACTTTGTTCTCTGCAAATGAAACGTTGCCTATAAGCAAGGTGATGGCTGCCCACGCCTCTTTTCCCCTGCTTACCCTTGCTTAGATCTTATGGTAGAATCTTTTCAAATAGAAGACTCAGAAAGACATGAAAGAAAGAGCTGGAGAAGCCTGAGGGGCTGACCAGGTAGTCCACTAGGACACTGTGCCACAGCCCAGCCACAGGAGGCAGGGAGAGCAACGGGGCCCTTCCCTTCCACCAGCATTCAGCAGAATTTGCAGTTTCGTGTTTCCAAGGCTTCCAGGACACTTGCATTTAAAGAGCGAGAGCTAGCAAGCTGCCTTTCCTCTTCCTCCGTTCTGCCAGCCACACTCTTGCCATGATGAGCAGTTTCATCCAACATCTCCTTCCCCTGCTCTCACACCTCCGGCAAGGCCTGAGGTCCGGAAGCGGCCTGAGCCTGCTGGCCTCTCCCTTCTCATTTCTGCAATGGATGCCGTGGCCCTGTGAGGGAGAAGAGAAAAAGAAGTTGCCCTCCTCCCTCTGTCCTCACTTCCTGCCATGCTCTCACCCTCATCCAGGCCAGTCCTCCAGTGACTCAGGAGAGGACATCCCGGCCGGAAGAGTTGGAGCTTCAGGTGAACTCAGGTGGGTCAGCCCCTGAGGCTGTGAAGAGCCCAGGGACCAGTGGATGCCACTTTTGCTCCAGGAAGAATTTTCAACTGTGTCGTTTTTATTTAAGGAACTCTCTTTACACTGAATCTCTAGATTTACTAGTCACAAACACCTGCATTTATTTAAAAGTATCCACAGTCCTCTTACATATTTCTCTCCAGGAGCATTACATTTCCAAGGGCCCTGCGCCTGTTTTCTGCAGGAAGTTGCTATTGTCCCAGCTCCTCCTGCCCCCAGTGCCTCTGTTACTACAAGAAGGAGACCCTTCATGCCACACTGGGATCCAGCCGGGCCCTGAGCTGGGATGCTGGGATCTTAGTAAAGGTCCAAATGATGTCAGGACATAGAGGAGGCAGAATTCCTCCCCCCGCCCACCCCCTGGTAGCATCATCCTGGAGGGCGCTGATTTGTGTGTTCTACCAGGCTCATCTGTAACTGGGGATTTAAGAGCCCCAGGTGTGGTGTGCCTTCTGTGCCTGCAAGGTTCGTCTTTAGCCGTTCTCCCTGGCATGGAAGGATCAGTGGTTCTTGTAGCCCGGGTGCGCTCCACAGCAAGCCCAACACAGGTGCTGTGAGCAGCTGGTTCATGAATGGTGATCCTGGGGGAAAGGGAAGGATGAAGGAGGAAAACCAGTGCAAAGGTATCTCATCCAGTTGGTCACTGCTGTGAGTGACTGGGCTTCTATTTCACCAGAGCCCCCACTAGCCAGGAAGCCTGGCAAAGGTGAGAAGCATTCTGCTTTCTGGCTGCACCTGTGTGCACAGAGCCCGTTCCAAGCATCTCAGGCACAGGACAGACATCAAGCAAGGGGCAGAGCTGGAGCAAGGGCCCTGGGTGGCCCCCTTATTGAACACGGACCTGAAGGGAGACTGAGAGGTGGCCGGCGGGAGATACTACAAGGCAGAAAGACAAGGCAGCAGTCTTTGAACAGTATTCTTTTGTTTTTTAAGACAGAACAAAAAGTCAAGGCTAAGAGATGAGAAATCTTGCCAAAAAGAGAACACCGAAATCCTGGCGTCACAGGTCTTCTGTTACCCTCTCTAGCATTTCTCCTTGTCTCTTCCCTAGTATTGGTGAAGAATTTTTGAAGTAACTAATCCATACACTTGGTTACAGGTCCTGTGGTCACCGGGCTGTCTCCATGATGGGGATGAAGAGTGGTTAGTGCAGAAAGTTAGACCCCCGCCCCAGCTTGTTGAATGCACTGATGTCTATCTAGGAAGGAGGTTGTTCAAGCGTGGGATTTCACTGATGCATTTGGACAGCATCCACCTTATGCTCTAGTGTCAAAATCGTCACATTGGGTAGGAACAATACATAATGCGTGGAAATGCCTTTTGTGACATTTATTCAGGAGATTCCCGTAGGAAGCTACAGAGGCAGAGTTCTCAAGTGAGGAGGGGAAACGGCCTGCGTCTTGGGGGAAGGTGGAGATGACTGGCCTCGTACCTTTCTCCCTGGTGGCCTCAGCCTCCATCAGGAAAATCTTGAGCAGCCTCCTCCATTCTGCAGGCAAATGACTGAGATGTCTGAGCTCTATTCCCTGACAGGCAGAAACTCATATGGGGAGAAGGCACCTGTGAATGACCTTTTAGAACTATCAGGAAGTTCTGGATCTAGTACCCTGTGGGAGCAGAAGGCCTGGGCCACATTCGGATGATCCCGCCCAGCCAGCTGGGCCACAGAGTGGTCATCATCATCAGTGAGCTGTTGAGGTGTTGAGAGCAGTCAAACAGTGTTATGTATAGGATGAGTTGGGGTTCCGGCCAACCCCCACCTTGAGGCTTGATGGGAGGTGGGAGCACAGGAGAGTCCTGGCTGGGTCTGCCCCCTCTGTGGGACCACACCGTCCACTGGAAACTCTGTGCCCACTAGGCTGTGTTCTAAGGGGCTGTGGCCAATGTTCTTGTCCAGATTTTACTGGATCTGCAGTCTCTCTTGTTTTAATTCACCCCAGAGTTTAATGTCTTCGCTTGCAAATAAAATAAATAAATAAATAAAGGGAAAGAAACAGTCCTCAGAAAGTCCCAGCCAAATTTAAATTTCAACAGATGATCAGCAGTTTCCTCTAAGAACAATGAGAGTTCTGGGGCTAGCCAGTTTTTCTCTTGGAAAATAAGGAAGAGGGAAAGTGTTGTGTTCATTTAAAAACCTGCACTAGGGAGGCAGCGCTCCCTGTGAACTCGGAGGCTGCAGTGAGCAGAGCAAGCTGGAGGCCTCCTGGCTGTCCTGCCCCTCCTGCCGTGTGCCTGTGAAAATGCTAGATAAGGACTTTTGCTCAGCGACCTCCACGCTCCTCCGGTGGCGATGGCTTTGACCCAGAGCTCTGCCACCAGTTATCTCCACAAACAGAAAATGCCACAGACGGGTTAATTCACTGTATTGTTCTCATTTTCCCTCAGTTTCAGGCTGTTCTCTCTTTGCCTGTTTTCCTCACTTAGAAAATGATTTGGGGGTCCCTGAATGCATCTACCCCGATAGATCTATGTTTTCTGTTCCGTTAGTCCGCTTTGCATCTCAGCCCTAAAATTTTTTGATTATAATATAAGGAAGTTTTACCATATTTTAACTCTGGCTTTTAAATACAAAAGAAAAATAACAGAATGGACTTCTAGAACGATCAGGAAGTTCTGGATCTAGTACCTGGTGGGGGTAGGTGTTCCTGGGCGGGCGCACTTGGATAGTCTCTCCCAGCCAGCTGGACCATACAGTGAACTTGTCACTGTCCCTGCAAGGCTGGGAACTAAGAGCTCATACTTTTTCAGCAGTTTGATTCAGACTCGAGAAAGGCTGTGTGTGTGTGAATTTGTGAGTGTGTGAGAGTGTCTCTGTGCGTGTGTTTGTGTGTCTGTGTGTACATGTGTGTCTGTGGGGTGTGTCTGTATGTGTGCATGGGAGTGTGTGTGTCTGTATGTGTGCACACGCGCACTCCACTAAGCCACTCAATGCAATTCCTTACTCTTACTTCCCTTTCTGTCACTTCTCCATAATTCTTTGTATTTCGGTTGGGCTGGTATCTCGCGGCGGCTTCCTCTTTTCCTGCATTCCTATATTTCATTATTTGCTCTTGTTCCTCTTCTAGGGCTTTTACAATACAGCCAGGAGGATGTGGAAACCCAGTTACAAGATGACACACAAGTGCAGTGTCACAATCGCTGTGCTTGGGCCCTACCTCCTGGAGACCAGGGCGGGACGGTGCCTCTGGATGTGGAGGGAAGGGCGGAAGATCACGGGGTGGCCGAAGGCCCGACTGTCGGGTCTTCTGGAGGCTGGGGTCTTGTGGTTGCTGGGCTGGTGGTACTCTAAACTCGAGTAACTGAGAGCAGGATGACCACACCCCTGACTGCCGACTCACTGGGCTCCAGACGGCTATGGGTGTGTGATTCTACTTGTGATCCTCCTACTTCCCGCCCATCCTGCTGGCCCCCCACTTCCCTCTCTCTGTCTGTGGAGTGTTATGACCGACTCCTTCTCCCAGGCGTTTCCATCCCAACGCCAGACCAGTTCCCTTCCACTAGCTCCCACCATAGGACCCCCCAAGCAGAGACCTCCCACAGTTCCCATTGCCTGGGGACTTCATCTCAGCTTCCAAGGCCTCTGGAACTGGGCCCTGCATCCTGAGGATTATTGTCCCCATGTCTCCCTGAGCCAGCCACACCCCTGCCCCCTAACAACACTGCTGGCCCCGCTGCGACCCTGCACCTCCACTTGTTGAGAGTCCCTCTTCCTGCTTCTCATTTTGAATGTCACCCTTCTGTGACTTCTCACAACCCCCTGCCACCCCTCCCTCCAGTGGACACACCTTGTCTTCCTAAGAAACCCCTCTGCGTGTGGCCTCCCGGTGCCCGGGGCTGCTGTGCGTCATGGTGCTTGAGTTTGGGCGCGTTTTCCTCTTGCTGCTTACAGACTGCAGTATCCCTGGACAGAGCCTGGATTTTCCCTCTATAATTTCTCTGGAGACTCCCTCGGGGCTCTGCACACACACACCTGTGGAATGCCCACGTCAGAGATGGTCCCCCCTGATGTGTAGTGGGGGCTATTCAGCAGACCTCATCTCATAAACTCATTAACAGCTAGGACAAGACTTGCAGAAGTCAGCTCAGGATGTGCAGAGAGAGGGGGAGGCAGCAAGTGAAGAAATAGGCTTCGGAGTGCCACAAATCTGGGTTCCACTCTGCTTTGCTACTGTCTTACCTGGCCTTGGGCCGGTCAGATGACCGTTCTGAGTCTGATTTTCTCTCATATGTAAAGTGGGGTGATATTTTTTCTCACAGGGCCACTTCAAGGGTTAACAAAGTTCATGCCTAGGAAGGACATGGCATAGCACCTTCGCCTGGTGCAGGTGCCTGGAGTCGCATGGCGACAGCTCTTGCACCGGGTAAATGACTCGACTTAGATGTTACACGCTGTCATTTCTTGGATTTGTAAATGGGAAGAATGTGTGACCTAAATTAGTCGTTTCCAGATACTTCCTGGTAAATGGTTGTTGAATCACAAAACTAGAAAGATGGGAAAGAAAGGGAGGAACCCCCCTTACTTCGAGGAATTGTTATGATGTGAAGGACAGGACTTTTTGAGACACGCTCATCCTAAGAAACAGCTAGTATCTACTAGGAAAAAACATGACATTTGAAGGTTCTTCCCAAGAGACCTGAGGTTTTGACAGAAGTGCCAGGAAGCAGAGGTGTGTGATCTTGGGCCAGTCTCATGTGAAGGCTGTGGGATGGGGCAGGAGAGGTGCAGCCAGCATCTCTTGAGCACCGGCTGATGGCGGGACCTGGCGCCTCTGCTCTGTGACCCTCCAGCTGCATGGTGACATGAGGCTGGTGTTTTCTTTGGTTTCATACGTGAGGAAGCCAAGGCTTGGTGATGTCCTGGGCGTGGCTCAGGCCCCAGAGCTACTCAGAGGCAGAGGCCGTCTGTAAACACTTTCAGTTGGCTGGAGACAGGGTGCTGTGGCCAGTGCTGATTTGCTCACACGCCAAGGCTTTATTGTGAGGAATAAATAAAATAACATATGACTAGCATTTATACAGCATGGGACTTTTTAGGAAAAAATGAGGGAATCGGGGAGAGATGGAGGAAGAGAGAAGGGAAAAAAGAAAAAGGAAAAAAAAATCTTAAAGAGTTCCTTAGGAGAACTATAAATTACAAAGTCCTTGGAGTTTATTTGTCCCTAGTTAGAAGTAAGTTTACCCGAAACATTAAACGGCTTAAAGTATCCCCATCTCCTTCCTGATGTCTTCTCACAGCTACTGTGTGAGTTTCTTATCAAGATACAGAATTCGGGCCAGGTGCAGTGGCTCACTCCTGTAATTCCAGCACTTTGGGAGACCGAAGCGGGAGGATCACATATACTCAGGAGTTTGAGACCAACCTAGGCAATATGGCGAAACCCTGTCTCTATGAAAAAAAAAAAAAATACAAAAAGTAGCCTGGCATGGTGGCATATGCCTGTAGTCCCAGGTACTCGGGAGGCTGAAGCGGGAGGATCGCTTGAGCCCAGGAGGTCACGACTGCAGTGAGCTGTGATCACGCCACTGAACTCCAGCCTGGGCCACAGAGCAAGATCCTGTCTCAAAAAATAAAATAATTTTGCCACAGGTCACAATTCCTTGCTCAGAAATCTCTACAGGGGTGCTTCTTAGTTAAGACATGGAGGAAGCATGCATTTCTTCCTTACTTCTGAGTCTTGTAGAGACCAGAGCTGACTCCTGCAACCTTCTGCCCATAGAGCTGGCAGGCGGGGGAATGTGCGCAGAGTGACGAGGAGCTGGTCCGACGTTCAGAACAGTGGAGACTGCTGTCTGTTGGGCTGTGCCGCTGTCCTTCTGCATGGGAATGTCACTGTAAATAATGGACTCTCTACCTCTGAGTCGATTTTACTGAGCTGCCTTTTAAAATATGTGTTTAGAAAGGGCAATCTCTGTGTGTCCTTTGCATATGTGCATACATATGTGCACACACATGCACACGTAATCACTCATGTGCACACATGTGTGCACCAGTACACCAGACCAAAGGCACACAGCCCAATCCATGCTCCTCAGCGCCTTGCTTCCCTCTGCAGACAGTGCAGCTGCAGCTGTGCCAGATTGCCTGCACTCTGATCTTCACCATCACCAGGTTCACCGCTTGAGCTCAAGCCTGAGAAATCCACTTTCTGGGAGGAGACTGCCAAGGCAGGACTGAAGGCTTCACCTCCACCTGTAGCAGGGTCAGGTCACCAGGGGCTGGCCAACTCCCCAGGATTTCTCAGCAGGATTGCTACACAAATACCCCTTCCTTAAAGATTAGCGACCACTTAAAGACACAAAGTGTGCAGGACTGTACCCGTGGCCAAGAGCCGAGGGTTGAAGAGGGTGACTGCATTGTTCTTCCCGTCCCTCCTCCTCTCTGCTGAGTCACCTTCTGCTTGGAATTCTGACAGGGACCCGTTGGGCTTCTGGAAGGGAGGGACAGGACGGCAGAGGATCCACCCTCTGTGTGTCCAGGGGGAGATTACTTATCTCTGGCCTCCCTGAAGCAGGGCCTGGGCTTCTGGAATCTTTGGGGCTGACACCGTGCCAGCCCTGGGGATGAGAGGGAATGGCCATATCTATCTGCAGAGCCTAAGGAGGAGCCACGCGCAGCCTCTGGAGTTCTCTTCAGTTGATCGCTTAGGAGGACAAAGGCCACAGACGTGGATTTAAAGTCCTCAGCCCTTCTTTGCATGTTTTATTTTTCATTTGAAGTCAGCAGTGATAGGTCCTACACCTCAAGAATGTGTGAAATGCACATACAGTAACGCCATTTCAGGAAGCCAGGTCCAGCTTAACAGTGAAAACATTTCCTTCAGTCTTTAGTCCTTCACTTTGCCGAACTCCCTTTCACACTGGCAGCAACAGTTTAACCTGTTGCTTCTGTAAGAGTGTGCTACCGGGAAAACCACATCTAAAACACGTGTGCAGTTACATCAGCTAGAGCACATGCCAAACAGTTGATCAAAGGCTCTCGCCTGTGGCCCACGCTGCAGACACTCTGACAGCTACCGAGCTCCACAGCCCCAGGGCCCTTCCGCACTGCCTGCTGCGCCTGCCTCTCCATGCCGCAGGGAACTGCCATCCACCGCCATGCGGCTCTGCCCAGGGCTCCCCCCTCATGTCCTGCTGGGACCTACATATGTAAAGGTGGCTGTCCATCCACACATCCTGACCCCTCCTGCCCACCGCGTGGCCCACACTCTTGTGGGCAGCCCAGTTATTTTGTAGAATTTCTCTTCCTTATCATGTTGGCCCCTGTGATCCAGTATAAATCTCCCTTATTGGATAAAATTTGGAATGACAAAATAAAATTTCGTTTTTCACTTATATTGAGGACCTCACACTCTGCCACCCCGCTGTGATCCCTGACAAGAGCCTTCTGATCTAATCGGAAACTGTAAAACTACAGCCCTCTTAGTTTTCTTCAGCCTTTCTTGATTGTCTGAATGTCCCTTTCCCTTCTCTCCTTTTAAAGCGTGAGCTAAGCTCTATTACTTCATTTTCATTATTATTTTTCCATTTTCTTCTCTGCTCATGATTCTCCTTAAATTATAAGACTTGGGGGTAATTTCTACAAGTGCCATCATAGTGCTTCTCGATAGCTTTAGAATAAGCAAATATCATTTTTACAAAAAAGTAGTATTTCTTCCAAAGGAAGAAGGATACAACATTGGAAAAATACCCCTAAGCCTGTTCTTCAACCAGTTGAATGTTTTCCCCAAAATTGTTATATGGAGATCCTGGACCCGGAAGTCGGCTGACGTGAAACAAGCCTTGCAGGGCAGCTGAGGAAGTGCTCCAACCTCAGGATTTAGGAAGATAGCACATGGCACCAAAACAATCATTTAAAAGCTGATCTCATAAAAGAACCATCATTTTGAACCTGCTGTTTTCTCTCTTGTACTCTTGAGAAGTGTCCATTTCTCCCTTTCTTTTTTTTTTTACATTGCCTTTAATTTATTTATTTATTTTTATTTATTTTTTATTTTTTTATTTTTATCCCTTTCTAAGCCATAGGTGCATTCATTGGAGCTTTTTCTATCTTAATTAGTTCATTGTGAAAAATTAAAATTGTGTTAATAAAACATCAACAAAAATAGGACAGGTGCCTAGCTATGCTATGAAGAGAGAAAGGGCCGGACGTTGGCTTATCCTTCTCTTCTGTTAAGTTCTCCAAATCACCTGCTCTGGAAGGTAGCTCTGACACCTGGGATTTGAAGTAAAGCATAGTGACTTTGGCTGTCACTGATATGTCCCATTTGAAGCAGCCAAAACTGTCCCTCGACCTGACACTCGTCCCTGAAACACCATGAGGGTAAGTGAGGCCCTTCAGAAGGTTCACTGAACCCCTTTCCCAGATAGAGTAAGTGTCTGCCAGGGGCATTTGGAGCTGAAGGGGAGACAGACTCAAGGTCTGCAGGCACTGGAGGCGTTTTCCTGCCTTCTTTTTCACCTTCAGTGGACTTGCAAAGCACTAGCCCTATTGTCTTTCCCGTCAGGGAAACATGGTGAATGTTAGTCGGTTGTAGCTAATTCTACGGGTCTTGAAGTCTTCGTTGACAAGAAGATAGATATTACCTTTATCTGCCTATGGCTTTCTACTGAAAAACGAGCTACGGGGCTCTCTTTTTTGTTTTAAAGCATTTTTCCATAAGGTTCATCCACTTGCTTGTCCGAATAATATTACCTGCTGAGAAGTTTATTGTCCTTGCTCACCAGTTGTAGGAGGATTTTGACGCAGGAGTGGACGTTTCTTCCTCGTCATAACAGTGTAGACGCATGGAAAATTTGGAAGCAGGCGTGACCGGATAAGAGCAGGTTGAGGATGATAATCTTAGGGCAATGAGCAAGATGACTGAAAGGGGTGCCTGAAAGCGAGGTCCTCATGATGCAAACAAACCAACTTACATGCCAGACGGTGGACAGGAAACACGGGCAGGATGTGGTGCCAGCTGGGCTGCCTCGGCCGGGTGAAGGCAGGGGCTTCATGGCCATGCTGGGATGTGATGCAGATGGAAAACAATACCAACGGAGACCTCTCCAAAGACCTCAGACATAATGTGGCCATGAGAGGCAAGGGTAGAGGCGAGCCCCATGTGGGTTAGAATGTATGGACTCCAG
The DNA here is from genome assembly GCA_004027715.1 of Plecturocebus donacophilus. Taxonomy (NCBI): domain Eukaryota; kingdom Metazoa; phylum Chordata; class Mammalia; order Primates; family Pitheciidae; genus Plecturocebus; species Plecturocebus donacophilus. The sequence goes on from PVKP010000562.1 coordinate 13,154, forward strand.
ATGACGCCCCATCAGCATGCGTGGGCTGCATAGGAGCGCTGAGTCTGGGGGTAAAGATAAGGATTTGGGTTTGGCCGAGCGTGTTCTGGGCATGAAGGGAAGAATGGGCAGATTAACGAGGATAGAGCCCTGGTGGAGCCCACCAACAGAGTCCTGGGCATATTTTCACTTGCCTTCTTCTTCTGCAAACTTTTGTGTGCCTGCTGGGTGGGCTATGCTGGGCTCACGCAGGATCCAGAGCAGTGTAAGACACCATGGCCTGCATGGCGTGACCCTTGACTTCTGAAAAGAAGGGGCTGGTAGAGTGGGAAGGAGACGAGTGGCAGCAGAGTTGAAGCCCTCAGGACTGACTGTAGGACAAGCAGTGAAAGGAGTCACTGAGGAGTTACTCAGTCCCCAGGGGAGCTTAGATGTGAGACTCGCACCAGCCAGCACTCCCCAGCTCTGTGTCCCTGGGTCTGACTGAACTTGACTGCATTTTAGCTGCCTCTTTTGTAAGACTGGAACAATACCTTCCTTGAGTGTGCAGTCCGTAGATGGCAGGCAGTGTTCTCTCCCCATGAAGAGACTCTGAACTCCTCACTAGAGAGTGCTCTAAAAGCAAATGTATCCATCCAAAGAAGGTCTGAAAGGTTTTCATAGAATCTTCACTTGGTAGCTCTTCAAGATCTAACTCCTACTTTCTAGAAGTATGGCCTGTGGTGTTCTGTCTAGGTACTTGCTCCTCCCATCCACCTCTACCTTGCTGTCCTGTGCTGGGACTCTCACTAGCTCAGCCACGGGGTCAGGAAGCCCCACCATGAAATGCTAGATTTGGAGGCATTGCCAGGGTCACCACAAACCATACTCAAACAAGGTAATAATAGACTAATGATCTGACTGTGACTGACAGGTTAATGTGATTAAAAGAACATATACTAACAACAGCATTTTTCTAAATTCTCCTAGATACAAATCTGAATGTGTTTACCTTTAGACAGATTTTCCCAGAAAATTGTCAGTGTTCCTGAATTTGAAAATAGATCCGATCTCCTCTCTCTTGTTTTGAAAATCTCAAGTATGTTTAGCCTCTCCCCAGAGTGACAGTGGCACAAGAAGTTTATAATTTTATGCACAGCTAAATGCAAACTAAAAAGTGTGGTTTGCGGGTATTTCATTTTCCCCATAATGTTCATCAATTTGGCAATTCAAATAGGATTCAGAATGCAAGGTATTTACAGCATTTTATATGAAAATGTGCATGAGAGTTTGGGGAATAGAAATTCCTACCAATGAGTTAAATTTGCTCTGGATAAGAGTATATTTTATAAAATGTAGAAAACTGAGAACAAAGTTTAACACCTTTTTTTATCTGCACCCTTTTATTAAACAATGGCCTGAATTTACTAAAGGAACGAGAACAAGGTTGAGAGGTAATCACTGAATAATAGCTTCCCTAATCCCACAACGACTGTTTCTTATGACAAGCAAGAGGGTCAACTTAGAGGCAGGATTGTCTTCATGGGCAAGGCAAGTCGGCACCTGCAAACCTCTCCAAGTGAGTGAGAAAAAGCAGGTTGTATGGTTCATTTTTCAGCTTGCCAGAAGCAATGTGGGAATATTGTCAGACTGCACAGCCCCTGGGGCCAGCCGGCTCCTAGAGTGCATGCGAGGAGCACTCAGTGGGGGCCAGCCGGCTCCTGGAGTGCATGCGAGGAGCACTCAGTGGGGGCCAGCAGGCTCCTGGAGTGCATGTGAGGAGCACTCAGTGACCGCTGTGCATATTCACCTGCTCTGTGACTTTGTTCAGTCCCTACCCTGGATGTGTGGTGTGCCAGGCTTAGCTGCTGGAACAGTGAGGGCGCAGGGCTAGGAGGTGTAGCAGCCACACTTGCCCAATTGTTCACTGGTTGGGAATTGGTTCACTGGGGGACACCATTACTCCCCATGCCTCACGTGCAGGTGAGTGTGTGTATATTTGCATTAGCACACAAACACACTTATGTGTGTCCCTGTGTGTGCAGCTGCAGTACCTTACACATCTTCCAGTGCCTCTCAAGCATCATAAATAAGCTTCCACAAAACCTCTGCTGCCCAGCTGGCATCAACAGAGCTTCCAGTGAATGGCTCCCATGAGATACTGGACTTTAGCATGCAATGGAGTGAGTTTCCACATTTCCTGTTGTACATAATTACCTGTTCAGCTAGAATAGTATACGCTTCATTTTCTGAGCTCAGAAGTTTATGTGCATGAACATGGATGCTACAGGAACAAGAGTGAGCACTTATCAATTCAGCATTACTCTGGAGAAATGAAACAAACTAATAAGTAAAGCTATATTTTGTTTTTTAAACAATTTTGTGACTTTTAGGGAACCTCGTATTTGGGACAGGAATCAATAAGTAAATTTGAATTACACTAGGCAAAGAACTGATTATTTTCAAACATGATTGACATTCAACGTCCAACTTGAAGACAGTGGGGTGATTCCTCAAAGTCCTAGACACCATTTGACCCAGAAATCCCCTTACTGTGTATATACCGAAAGAAAAATGAGTCGTTGTCACATGCACTCACATGTTCGTTGCAGCACTGTTTGCAATAGCAAAAACATGGAATCAACCTACATGCCCATCAGTGATTGACTGGATAAAGAAAATGTGGTCGACATACACTGTGGAATACTATGCAGCCATAAAAAAGAATGAGATCATGTCCTTTGCAGGAACATGGGTGGAGCTGGAGGCCATTATCCTTAGCAGACTAACCAGGAACAGAAAGCCAAGTACACATGTTCTCACTTTTAAGTGTGAGCTAAATGAGGAGAACATATGGACACATAGAGGAGAACACACACTGGGGCCTGTCAGAGGCTGGAGGGTGGGAGAAGGAAGATGATTAGGAAACTAACAGATAGTAGACTTAATACCTGCGTGGCAAAACAATCTGTATAATAAACTGCCATGACATGAGTTTACCTATGTAACACACCTACATATGTACCCCTGAGTCTAAAAGTTAAATTTAAAAAAAAATTAATGTCTATTACAGTATTCTCTATATTAAATGGCAATGTGTGGAGTGGAAAGTGTCTTAACAGAATTCAGTATTTCAAGGCTTACACTTTGACTACCCAAGACTGCAAAAGGCTACATTTTCTACTGGTGAGACAAATTTGAGACACATTGCATTCAGATCTACTCTCTTACCTCCCTAATCTTCAGTGTATTCAGTGTGTCGGTAAACGTGAAGCCTCCCCAGTGCTGGAGTCATCATCATACATACAACAGGTGGCTGAGCTCTGCCTGTAGAGCTGCAGGGATACGTTAGGAAGTTAACTCTCAAAGCAAGTCATCTTCAAGCACCATATCGGCATTATCAGCAGTATAAGCAGTATCTTTGTGCTTTGTTGTTTAGTCAGAGTTTTGTACTCTATCACTATTGTAATGTTCCCATTTGCAAAAGGTAACACATACCCTTTAAAACATCTTTGCCTTTTCTCCCGTTATCTGAGGTGCTAGCAACTCCATGAAGCAGAATAAGGGCAAACAGATTATATAAAGTGTTGGAGCTCAATGAAGATGACAAGAACAGCAAAGGTTATTGTAAAACTGGCTGTTTGCAGGCCAACAAGCACATCCCCATGGAGGCAATTTATGCTACTTGTGTTTGATGGGACTCATAATATTGACTTATCCATTAGATTTGGACTACCAGGGAACAAAATAAGCAGATAAAGAGTAAAGATTTGCTAGGAAATGATTCAACGAGTCACTTCAAGAAACAGCTTTCAAAATGTCTCTCAAACTATGATGCCTGTTATCCCAATAATTTATTTCCCGATAATTTCATGGGAAAAGAAGGAGGGTCTGTGGTCAGATAAGTCTGGAAACCACTGGTTTAAGCAAAGTTCAGTAGGTCTGTTTCCTGCAGGTCACCTCAGAGTCTTTACTCTGCTAACCTAGGAATTCATCCAACAAGTTGAATTTAGCAGCTACACAGTGTATGTAACTTCAACAGTTGCTGAGATGTGACTCTTGGAGGGAAAATTGTGTGTGTGTGTACATGTGTGTGCACATGTGCAGAATCTGCCAAATCTTAAGGAAAAGGAATATGCTGGGAAACTGTCCTATGAAAGAGAATAGGAACCTGAAGGTTTGAGGCAGGGATAGCATTTATGAAAGCAGCTGATAAGGACTACCCACCAAAATGGGTAGCTCTTTTGTGGGTTGGGGAAAACAATAATTTTCCCCTACCCAATGTTTTGCATTTTCTAATTTTCTATGAACGCTTTCTAAGAAAAAGCTAAATGAAGAACATTTGCGATGCAATCAGCTCATTAAGAAACACACACTTTTGTGGAGATAACGTGCTGTCCCAGGAGGCGTCTGCGAGGAGCCTGAGGTTTTGGATCGGAGCTGCTGAATGGTCCCTCAGAGTTCTAGAATGTTTGGAGCTGCACCCTCTGAGATGTCAAAGCCATCAGTAATTTCTCCAAACCACTTTATGGGATATAATCCTGTGAGATGAGACCTGAGGGGATTGCGGTCCTGTTCATGAGTAATTACTTTTCTGTTGGCCTATAGGGGGGCCAGCAATAGCAGATGAGTAGCTGAACAGTGGTTTTGAGTAATAAAACGTTCTTTTTAAAAAAAGTAATGCTTTCTGTTAAACTCTGACTGTATCTCTCTACTGGTATCACAACCCAGCTTTCTTTTTGCCTTCTTTATTGCAGTTACATATGGGGCTGATGACTTTAGGGATTTCCATGCAATAATTCCCAAATCTTTCTCTCGTAAGTATTTACCTTGCTTCTGGAAAACAAAAGCATGCCTTCATCTCAGTCCATCATGTAAATATCATGTGTGCATGTTCCTTCATTAATGCCTTTCTCACGCTTGAAAGAAAGGAGTTACATTAAATATTCACTGTTGTTTTCGTTAGACACCTAATATATCATTTATGGGTATTTATATCATAAAATGCAAAAGGAAGGTCTAGGCAGCTGTGCGATATGCTGGGAGCATGACAGTGGAGTCACAGTGAGGGCTGGAGTTGCAGTAGCACTGATGGGATTGTCACTTCGCTGGTGCTGCTGGAGAGCTTTGACATTACTGTTGTGATGATCTCCTTCTTATTGAGTGTGTGCATAACATGGCCATACTTTCAGTCATCAACAAAGAACTGAACATAGTTTCAGATAGTTTTTACAATTTTGTGGGACAGGAGAAAGAGACAGGCTCTTCATCTGTGGCTTTGGAGTATTAATTTCAGAACTGAGAAGAGAAAATCGCAGGCCTCCAGGCCGTTTTTCTGTGGCGTATCGCTGCTGGAGCCAACGTTCTGTTCATGCTTAGTGCCCGCAGGACCTTCTCTGATCTGAGCTGTTAAACCAAAAACAGATGTGAATTTCATTTTTCTTTTTTAGGTACTGAGAGCTGATAAATGATAAATATATTTGGGTAATATCCTCAAAGGAGTACTTTAAAGAACAGAGAGTGCTTTTTAAAAATATATAGAGAGCTGAATATTTAAAGTCACAAAAGTTGATAATCCCCTTAGGATCTGTATTAGTACATTCTCTAATACAGTAAAGCCACATCAGAAAACAGCTCGCCTTTGTTAACACTGTGACAATCATAATTACAGGCTCTAATTCAAAAGTGCCAGTAACAATTAAAGATAGGTTTCTGACATCCTGGTTATCAAAAAACTATCTGGTGTCTAAGGAATTTAATAGTATCAATCTAAGTGCCCTCTTTTGCTCACAAACTAGATTGACTACTTTTCCAGTCTATGAAAGTTAAAGAAATCTTTCTTTTACTGATATTTCTTTGATTCCACTTTAAATAATAGCTTGATACCTACTGTGAGATGTCTATGTATGTACATGTAAATGCTTATATGTGTGTATCTGTTTACATGTAAGCTTATATGAACATATAAAACATTACAGTATTGGGCAGAGAACTAATTTTGATCTGAAGAATCATATTGTTGAAGGGTTTTGAGAAGTCAGTTGCACTTGAGAGTAAGCTAATGCATCCTAAAACATGGTTCTGTGAAGTCTGAGGAAGGTGTCAGCCAGAACATACTGAAGTGTTGAAGCAGACTCCAGTGAAGCCTTCAGACTGAGAATCACTGCACGTACAGATGTATTATGATGATACTTACAGTTTTTATAAAAGAGATGTATACACTTGGATACACTTTCTGTGTATTTATGCAACTGTGTCCATAAGGTATTGGTGTCTCTCTTTCCCCTTCTTCCCAGTGTTGGAATTGTGACTGTTCTCTTCACACAAGTGGTTAGTTGGTCTTGATGCCTTTCCCCCAAAACAGCAACCAAACTGTTCTGGGCCAATATCACCACCTTGTGGTCACAATGAAGAATTGCCCTCTTTGCCCTGAACACCTCTTTTCTTCTTAAAAATTAAAAACAACCTCTGATCCCCTCTACTGACCTCATTCCAGTCTGTGTACCTAGCTGCTGGAGGAAAGAAAATGTCTACATGCTTGTAGCTTGATCTTTTTTAATCTGTTTATCTTTTTACTCTCTTGCCTTTCTTTTCTCTTCCTGACCTTCTTCCATTTAAAGGTCTTAAATTGCAAATAAGGAGAAAAGTATTTTCTCATAATGTAGCCTGGTAGGACGAAAAGAACCATCTACATTTTAAATGATATTAAGTTATAATAAATGGTTCCATTAACCTTAAAATGCTTAAAAGTTTTATAAATCTCTTTTAGAGGCAACACAAAAATATGTCTATATATCTCCTCTTCATCTCAAATTTTCATTTAGTTACCATGATTCAAGAGATATCTTAAATATTTTCATTTCATTTGCTTTTTACTTGCTAGTCCCCAGTGTTGCAAGAATATTTCTGTCTACCAGTTGTCAAGTAAAATATGGAGCACTTCAAGCTTACATGGACTAAACTTGTGCTGGAGTGACTATTTCAGACTATCTTTCCAATGGAAAAAAATGCATTCTGAGTACCAAACATTTACTTTTTCAGTAAATATGAAGACACTTTCTAAAAAGGAAAGGGAAATGAAGAGGAAGCATAACTCATTGGTCAGGGGGGACTGACAGTGTACATTATACCTATGCATTAAAAAATGTTTAATTATCCATGGGCACGTATGGTGCCGGGCACAGATTCAGGCCTCTTGGCTCCTGCTGGCATCTGAGTTCCTTGAATTGTTTGGATTCTTCAATCCAAACTCGTCTATCTACCAAAGTTCACCTTCCATACCGGGGTGTGGGGTCTCTCTTAGTCTACTGTTGGGTGCCAATAACATAGAAGGCCTCCGAGATAAGACAATGAAATTTTAATTTTTCCCTATTTTAAATAGCATCTGAGAAGGAAAGCAGTTCTTGACTAGGACGTTGAAAGCATCCACTCTTCATATTTATCACTGCATTTATTGAATAATAAAACTGGGCTCTTGTCCATTATCTCCTAGTCAACGAAAGAGCCCAGGGTGGGCCTGAGCCAGTGTTCTGGGGAAAGAGAGGACCAGTCTCCATTTCATGTTCTATATTTAATCAGTTCATTTCAGCACCTTACTGAGTTTGACATTTTTCTAAGTCATGGGTTGGTGGGGTTACAAAGTATTTATAAGTATCTTTCCTGTCTTCAGGGGGATGTACCATTTCACTGAAGCAATACCACAGCTAAGCAGTTCCAGCTCCGAGGAACAGAGGAGGGAGTGAGCAGTTTAGGAACTCACAGAAGGGCATGGCCAGGCATCTCTGGCCCTGGCAAATGTTCCATAGAGACAGCATCCATAGAGTTGGACCAAGCACAGTGCCTGCAAATCAGGGGCAGGCAGGTTTATGGAATTGAATCTGGGGCAGGTATGATGAGCACCGTTTAAGGAATGGCAGTGGTTAGGAAAGTGAAGGGGTTTCTCATATGTCATTTTCAACAGAATTAAGCAGGAGCCTTGCATATATCCCTTTGGGTGGGCTCTGGGGTATTAGGAAGCTGCCAGCAGGTGGGCAGCTTCAGTAAGGACCAGTCATTCCTTCCCACCTCCTCCGTCATTAGTGGAAGCAACAGCTGGTGTCATTGTCTTCTGCAGGATGATGGATTTCAAAATGAAGGGAAGGGCCCACAAAACTCACACTTTCGCAGAGCCTCCCTCACAAGTGGATGTGCTCACGGCCATCAGCAGGCCAAGCCCCACTTGCTCTTTTCTTCTAGGTCAAGGGAAAGGCCTGCAGGACAAAGGCCCTGAATGCCTCACTCCTTGAATGGGAGGCATATTGGTGGAGGCTGTCACACAACTACGGTGGCAGACACCTGCCATCGGGGCTCCCACCAGCCTCCAGGGCTTGCTTCTCCGCCCTCTGTGTGGACGCCTTCCACCGCTGCAAACCCCTCTCTCAGAAGAACCCCTTCTTGCACTCACCTCCCTCTTGCCTCTCCTGGGCACCTTCTCCACGCTCAAGGGCCAAACTGAGGAAGTGTGAGTCCTGTGCACCAACCTTGCGCTCAGGAATCAGTTTCATGCCCCACCAATTGACTTTCTTCCAAACCCGCACCAGCCCATGCTGTCCCTTTTAAAGGAGGCATGCATACGGCCTGGCTGGTACAGAAAATTCTAGATTTCAGTGAGTACAGGACTCCGTGACCCCTTCTTCTGTCTTTCTTTTTTTTTGTGTCCACGTCTCTGATGGAGCTTACCTTCAAGGGAAAACCCCAGAAGCCTTTTTCACACTTACGTGGGAAGACAAGACACTCTCATTCTGGGCTTGTGTTTTTAAAATGTGTATTTTAAGTTTACAGGTCCTTACATTTATGACTAATAGGTTTCAGATTTTGAGATCCAGTGTATAGTTGCAACTTATGAAGATAGTTTCAAGCCCTGATTTCTGTCCTCTAATGAAAACTGTAAGCAAGTTGTTGGTATTCTCCTCCTAGCTAGATAAGAGACCCTCATTTTCCTAGACAGCCTCCTTGGGTGGACGGAAGTCTCTTGATCTCATCTACCTAACCAGCACCCAGTCTGCATTTTTCCACAAAGAAACGAGGACCTTAACCCTATTTACAGGAAACCCACACACTGCTTGAATCTAACGTGCCCCACTCAGATGGTGTTGGCCACTCTGTTCCCACCAAATCCTGCTGGCACCCAGCAGTCATCCAGTCCATGTCTTAGACTTCACGACCTTTCCAGTCATAACATGGCTTAGAACTTGTCTGAAAAGCGCTGGAAGCTTCCAGCCCCGGAATGCTCGGCATCTGCCATCTAACTCCTATTGAAAAGGTGCTGAGCATTTGCTGACGCGGGCTTCTCTGTCCTCTGTCCCTTATTTTCGGTTTTTGCCCTCGCCCAGTGATCTGTGGATACTGTCTGCACACTCTTTTTTAGAAGCCTGGAGCATCTCAGTATCCTTAATTCTCCTCTTTGAACTCTATCTCTTCCTGAGTTGGTCATCCCTACTGCCGTTCCTACAGACCTGTGTGACCGATCTTCTATAGATGTCCTTACACCTAGCCACCTAGGTGGAGATGTATGTACCTATCTCCCTAAAATCGTACTTGGTATCCACATTGATCTCAGGGCAGTATATGATAGCCTCTTGTGCCTTTTGAGCTGCTTTCCCTTTTGGTTCTGTTACATCTCTCGGAGACAGTGTCATGAAGGCTAAGAAGGACAGAGCACTACTTTCGGCCACCGTTTGTCCAATGAATGACTCATCTCCAGGCTTCTGGCTTAGAGGACGTCTGTGATATCTAAGGCAGCATCTATTATGGGCTTTCCCCAAGCTTCTGCTTCCTTCCTGACACATAGCTTTGCCTCCTCATGCAAGCAGCCTGCTATAGCAGAACTGGTGCTCCTGATGCCAGAAACCCAAAGGTCATGTCCGACGCTTCCCTGCTGTTCTGCTCCCTGCCTGCAAGTGCCCACACATTCATCAACAGCACACGCCCTAGAGCATGCCAGAGAATCCCAGAAATACTCATTCTTAATGATCCAGAAGAACAATTGATCACTTCTGGCAAGTTCTAGTAGGCCATCTGTGCCCATGGGAAAGCAAGAGTCAATTCTCTGTAGCTGGTGGCCTCTGCATTTATGAAGTCAAGCTGAGTAGGGGAACATGCCAAGGGGATTATTCCAATGCCCATTCTTCTGTGTGCTATCCTTTTTCTAGCCTCTGAAGCTCTCAGCCTACACCTTCGCTACGGCCCTTGTCTTAGCGCCTGTATTTGAAACACTTGCCACTCCAATCTGAATTTGCTCCATTGTGTTCTAATCTCATTTTTTAAACAAGATAAATGATTTAAAATAGTTTTTTTTTTTTGAGACAGAGTCTCGCTCTGTCACCCAGGCTGGAGTGCAGTGGCACAATCTTGGCTCACTGCAATCTCCATCTCCTTTAAGCAGTTCTCCTACCTCAGCCTTCTGAGTAGCTGAGATTACAGGCGCATGTCACCATGCCTGGCTAATTTTTGTATTTTTAGTAGGAACGAGGGTTTCACCACGTTGGTCAGGCTGGTCTTGAACTGCTGACCTCGTGATCCACCTGCCTTGGCCTCCCAAAGTGCTGGGATTACAGGCGTGAGTTACCCATCCCAGCCCTAAAAATAATCTTAGATTAAGGAGTACAGAGATCTTTGCAGCCTCATTGTGTTTCCAGAGCAGACTAGAGTAGACACTGGTGAGCAAGGAGGGCCTAGAGAATTAGGTTTCTCGCAAAAAGATGCACAGCCCCGACCTGAGAGTCCCCATTCCAGAGAACTCAATGGTCATTAAGAACCATGGCCTCTACAGCCAACCAGCCTCGCCTGCCTGCCTGTCTCCTTTGTCTTCCAAGCATCTCGTCCCTGGCAGTGGGGAGAGGATAGCAGGAGGCTGCTCAGGTGCTCTGAGTCTCTGATCCTCAGAATCGGAAGGGGAGAGCATTTGGAGAGTCCCCACTGCTGGATTTCTCAGGATAATCCTGCGCAATGCCAGGATCTGACGGGGGAGACAGGCAGCTCTGTTCAGCCTCCGGAGCATCCTCACTTCAGCGCCCTCCAAGTCCACCGTGTCCCAGTTAATTCATTTCATGTCCTGATTCATCTGTAAGTCATTTCCTTAAAGAGCTAGTGGGAAAACACTGGAGTACAGTCAGCCCTCTGTATCCACGGGTCCAGCCTCTGCAGATTCAACCTACCATAGCTTGAGAAAACAGTATTCGAGAGACACAGAATCTGCGCATATGGATGGCGGATATTTCATATCCATAGGTTCTCTAGGGCCAATTTAGGGATTTGCGCATCCATGGACCTTCAGAAGTTTCAGAGCCGATGCACTGCAGTTACCAAGGGATGACTGTGTAAAGGGTTAGGAATTTGGATGTTGGAGCCAGGCTACCTGCAGTTACCTTCCAGCTCTGCCACTTGCTAGCTATGTGACCTTAGCGAGTTGTTCAGTCTCTCTGTGCCTTGGCTTCTTCAACTATAAAATAGGATAATGATAGCATTTCCCTTATGGAATTGTTGTGAAGGCTAAATAGCAGAGTGCAATTAACGTGCTATGTGCCCAGCACGTGGTGTTGGGGTTAGGTAGAAAACTACTGGAATCACTGAGGGTAAGCTTCCACATGCCATGCCCCAGACCCTGTCCTCAGCTGACTTCTCATCTGTCAGCCCTGTTAGGCTGGTGCTATAATAATTCCCATTTTCATGGATGAGGAAATCAAGGCACAGAGAATTGCATGACTTGCCTAAGATCTCAGAGTTTCCAAATAGTGCAGCTAAGATTCCAGACCAGGTATTTTTATTTCAGTGTGTGGATTGTAGTTCTCTAAATCAAGAGGAACTCACTGAATAAAATAAGCTTAGAGTGTTATTAACTAAGTTGGTTAATTAAAACAATTGTTCTCAGTCCTCGGTGTGCCTTAGAATCCTCTGGAAGGTTCATTGAAACAGACTGCCGGGCCCACCCCCGAGCTCCTGAGCCAGCAGCTCTGGGGTGAACCTGAGAGTCTGTGTTTCTAGCAAGTTCTCAGGTGACGCTGATGCTGCTTCTCCAGGGACCAAACTTGGAGAACCGTTGATTGAAAATGTTGATCAAAAATTACGTAGTTTAGGCTGAGCACAGTGGCTCACACCTGTAATCCCAACACTTTGGGAGGCCAAGGCAGGTAGATCCCTGAGCTCAGGAGCTTGAGACCAGCCTGGGCAACATGGCAAGACCCATCTCTACAAAAAAATACCAAAAAAAAAAACCGGCCAGATACGGTGGCACACAACTTTAGTCACAACTACCAGGGAGGCTGAGGTGGGAGGATCACTTGAGCCTAGGAGACAGAGGCTGCAGTGAGCCGTGCCACTGCACTGCAGCCTGGGTGACAGAGCAAGACCCTGTCTCAAAAATATACGTATGTTTAGTTTTGATTTTCATCTATCCCATTGATCATTTTACTTTGCAGAATTTACCTACCAACTCTTACTAGTCTGTAACAATGATTATTAAAATGATGGCTTTCACTTTACAAAATCTCTTAGGCATTGCAGTGTTGGATTCACCAATGTATCATCAGTCAGTTTTCTGAAGTGTGCAAATGAAATGTCTCCTATCTTTTTTCGGAAGAAAAATACTTGAATGACGTAATTACCCTAAGATGTGTGACTTAAAGGAAACAGTAATACAGAGTCAGTAGTGGTCATTGTATTCAAGACACAAAAAGTTCACCTCCCACCACCACCCCACACAAGCTTCTTTCTCTTTGGAAAAAAAAGTTTTTCCAGATATCTACATTCATAAACTATCCCAATTAACCCTTCAGCAAGTAGAAGTGTTGGAAGAAATGACACCGTTCCTTTAGAACAGGGTTCGTTTATGTTAAGATAAACAGGAATTCAAATAGTCATGTACCAAAGAAGCAGAAACATCTTCCAGAAATCTGAAAGGGGACTGTGGTCAGAACTCTGAGCATTTTTGTGTTTGCTGAGTTTTCTCCCAAGGTTTATTAATGTTTACCTGGCACAAGGAAAGGTAGCATCACAACGTTTTCAGGATTGATAACCACTTATTAGGTGTTTTGCCAAACAAGTTCACACATCCTAGAGAGTTGGATTGTGTGACCCAGTACCCACCCTCTAGGGCAAGGTGCCCATCTGGTGGGTTGGCTGAAGGAGTTGGCCTCAGACCACTCCTGAGGTTCCATGAGGCTGCGGATTGGTGGCGTGAACCTGCTTAAAGTGAAGGCCCAACTCTAAGATGTGAACTATGTAAATACCTTTCTAGCATGTTTTCAGGCACTCACCATTGGGGCCTATGGAGAAGGCTGGCAGATCCCCCTGGAACCCCAGGTGCATCCTGAGGCCTGCCACCAAAGCCCTCTCGAGGCTGAATGCACGGAGAGCTCTGGCTGCTCTCCCCTTGGATTTGCCAAGAACTCCTGTTTAGTAGCTCTCCATGCCTATTTGACTGTCTTTTTGCTGCTGTGTTGTTTTGTTGCGTCTTTTTTTTTTTGCAATGACACTGAGTGGCCTCCTGTATTGTTTCTTTCAGCCAGTAATGTTAAAGTAGAGACTCAGAGTGATGAAGAGAATGGGCGTGCCTGTGAAATGAATGGGGAAGAATGTGCGGAGGATTTACGAATGCTTGATGCCTCGGGAGAGAAAATGAATGGCTCCCACAGGGACCAAGGCAGCTCGGCTTTGTCAGGAGTTGGAGGCATTCGACTTCCTAACGGAAAACTAAAGTGTGATATCTGTGGGATCATTTGCATCGGGCCCAATGTGCTCATGGTTCACAAAAGAAGCCACACTGGTAAGGCCTGGCTCAGTTTTTCCTTTAGTGGCCTGAGAAGGTCCATGGGGTTTGAAGGAGGAAAGCATCCTGTCTTCCTTGAGTGTTCTGAGCATGTTTCAAATTGACTAGTAGCTCAGTTGTTGCAAGCGATTGGTTCCAAGTGGTACCGAGTCATAGACTTCTTATTCTGGTACAGCCTTGGAAAGGAGTTCTCAACATGTACCAATTCCACCCTGTAAATAAAACAAGGGAAAAGTGAACAGTATCACTTGAGAAGCCTGACAAGGGCCTATTATATTAGCACGTACTAAGTAGTCTCAGCTGAGCCCTCAGGGTACGTGTGCTAAGTGATCACCCTCCACAAAACAAAATGAAAAGTCCTGATACACTAAAACTTACTCCTCAAAATTTCCACTGAGAAAAATATGTGTTTTTTGTATTCAGACTAATAGGGATTGGTTTTTAGAAACAATAGTGAATGATGGAATAGCAGAAAAATCAAGTTTTCAGAAAGACTTCAGATGAGCTTTCAAATGGCTTGCCCTCCAACAGGGGAGACTTTGAATCAGATGCTTTTATTGCCACTGGTTATCAGCTCAAATTCCTGAAGAATTCCCAAATCCCCTTCTTGCTGAAAGGTTTACTGGAGGTATAAGAGAATGTCATGTTCTGTGTCCAGAAAGGAAGGAACACGGGCACCCTAGTGTCAGCGAGTTGTGCTCAGGCTCGCAGGAAGCACCCTCACCAGGGGTGTGGGATGCATGGCAGGCCCCAGCTGGCTGCACTCTGCCAGTCCATGTGTTTCTAATAGTCAGTCACGTTGATGGAACTGTCGCAGAGTTGTCCAACAGAACTGTCCAGTCACTGCCACTCATGATGCTGAAAAGTCTTAGAAGTAAAATATGAATGGCACACACTTATTTAACTGCAGGCAGGAGGTTTCTTATAAATTGAACAGAAACTTTTCTTCACATGGGAAGCTGTTCTAAAGTTGGGTAAAACACAATAGATCCACCACCTCTGTCAGTCACTGAAAGCTGGAACATGAAACATAGAGGCCCTGAGCCATCACTGCCTCTGAGCTGGCATCGTCAGGTCATCATAAAGCTAGCGTCGGCCACTGCAAAAGAGGAAAAACATAGTTGAAAATCCTGTTTTAAAGGCCTAGCAGATTCTGTAAGATACCTCAGGAAAGTGATGACGATGACTTGAAATCAGACCCTGTGTGCTGCTTCCGTGGGACCAAACAAAAATATGTTTATCAAAAATTAAGCAGGAATTCAGAAAATTCTGTGAGCCAAAAAGCTGTGTTATCAGGAAATGCAGATATTTGTGGGGTGGTAATTTTTGTATTTGAATCAGGGCAGTTTCCAAAATGATCTATTCCATTTGTAGTATATCTGGAAAACTATAAAAATAAGTTGATATCAATAGATATCCATCTTCAATAAAAATTTAACTTCTAAAATTAAACTCTGCTTTTTCGAATGGCCTCTTTAACCTCAAATTACCCAGTGAAATAAACCCATCACACTCAGCCCTAAGTGAAGCAAGCATGCATGAGGGTGGTCCCAGCCTCGCCTTTGTAATGAGGTGGAAATTAACCTGAAGGTAGGCTACCCTGTGATAGACACTTAACAGGATACTCCAGGACCCATGGTAATACATCCCTGATGAGGAATAAACCTCACAAATGAATTACTTTCCTGTTAATTCATGTAAAGCCTGACTGTACAATGAAAATTCTCTTAAATAAATATTTGATAAGTGACTCAAATTCTGGCATACTAAATTGCCAAAATATAATGACTGCCTGCCTTGATAAAAAATAATTACATTTAATGAATAAACCTGCCAAGTACAGATATGCCGGGTGGCACCTGCTGTTAGCTGCTCACTTCTCCCAGCAGATAGCAGCTGGGTGCCACCTGTACACCAATAAGCTGAATTTTTCACTTACAGAACAAACAACTTTCAGAAGTCAATTTTATAGTTTCTGCCTTGCCCTTTATTAAAGAAATAAACACACTTGAAGCAATGAACTCATGAATTGTCTTCATCATGCATTTCCACTTGCCTAAATATAGAGGGTCCCAGGTAGATACAGAAATACCTGGTTTGACCAAACTTAGTTTGAATAACGACATGCTAGAAAGACTTTCATTTTCCCGGGATCTGAGAGGAATATGTTAGAAAAGGAATGGTTTCTCAATCCTCTGTGCTTAAAGTATTTCTAGAGCAGTGCTTCTCAAACTTGAAAGAGCATGTAAATCGCTTGAGGTCTTGTGAACATGAAGGTCTGCTTCAGACCCGGGGAGAGGCAGAACAACAGGCATTCCTAACAGGCTCCCAAGGTGTGAAGCACTGAGCCTCCTCAGGCAGCATGGCAGTGCAGCTGAGCCGTGACATGAGCACGGCTGTTCAGTGGGCTCTCCATCTGGGGCTTAGGTGCGATGTGAATCCCCACAGGACAGCCTGGGACTTGCACTGTGACCACTGTTCCTCCTTTTGCCCATGGCTGAGTCAGCTTCCCAGTCCCTTCTGGGATACACTGAGGGGTTTCAGGGGGCAGCCTTGCCTCTGCCCATGTCCCCATGTTGGTGAAGTACCACTGGTGCCATTTTCTAGTCAGCTCATCGGCGCCAGCACGTCACTTCCCCTGTTGTGCATCTCAGTTTCATATTTTTGACTCGGGTGTAATGGCCTTCCCCACCAATGTCTCAGGATTAGTGTGAGAACCAGGGAGGAGAGAGGAAGGAAGGAAGCAGGAAATGCAGAGTGCAAATACACTGCATTATTATTATAAATGACGGGCTTTTTAATAATAAAGACCAAGAAGAGTATCTGTGCCTACTTACTTCCCATCTGTAAGATAAAAAGGTGCAATCCCCAGGATTCCTAAACACGACACCCTAATGGCACTGCTCTTCCTAGGTATGGTTACGGTAGGCCTACATCAGTTCTTGCAGTTCAAACATATTTTTTTCACTCTCTTATGATATGCCCTCAAATTCTATGATGTAGGCATCCATGAAGACTTCCGTTTTTACCCAGTGAAGTTATTAGAGGGGGCTCAAACATTCTTACAGAGTGTTCCTAAAATGGGAGATCTGTGGAGTCATTGGGATTAATAATTAAATTTCAAATTCATGACATCAAAGTCCTCATCCCAATGAGATAAAAGTAAATAAAACCTTGGAGAACATTGACCTACTCAGCTGCAATAGCTGTTGACTTTCAGAAGGCAAATGATGGCCCCCAGCCATGCAAGAACACACATGGCGTGGGCTGTTCTTGTGCCTCAGCTCCATGGACATGTCTTCTTAGCTGCAGACCCCTCTCAAGGAAACTGCTTGAGTGGAGTGCTCTGTATTGTCACTTTTGGGAGTGCTCTCTTAAGACCCCAAGCCTTGTGCTATGTGTTCATGCCAGCATAGGCACTCAGAAGCAAAAAAGGTTTCCAGTGGAATTTGTTTGCAGGCAGGTATTAAGCGAACTCCCGCCTGCCTGCCCTGCTCTGCAGAAAGGCACTGTGTCTGTGGCAATCTGCCCTTTCTGTCTGTGACGGACAGAGACGCTGGCTCTGCCTCCTGTCTTCCCTGAAGCCCTCCAGACCTGGGGAGAGACACTGGACTCCAGCACCTGCCCAGCACGGGAGGGCGTCTTTCCCAGGTGTAAGTGCAGGGCTGGAGTCACTAGCTTAGAATCATACCACAAACACTGTTGTGTCACCAGGATTTTCCCACATCCTTATTGTGAGCATTTGTGACATGAGCTTTCTCCTGGGGGCCACCCTGTCCAAATGAGAGCTGTGGTTGGGGGCGTGTCCATCTCACACTGTCTGGGTCTTCCTGCACCAGCTCACTCTACTTTTCCTTTTATGTCCACTTGGAGTTAAATGCACACATTTATGCTCAAGTGCATGGAAGTCCCAGAAGTGTTCCTAATAGATAATTAAATGATCTCTCTCCAGTGGAAACACTCCTGGGCTACCTGGATGCTAGCTGTTTTAGTCTCTTCATCCAGTATTGATTTACGTGTACAGGTTTGTAACTCAGAGAGTATATTTAGTTAGTCAGTTAGTTAGTTAGTTAGTTTCACCATCACCTTCCAACCTGCTTACATTTAAACTCCTCTCTGCTTAGCCAAGACCAATTTCTGCAGGGATTTGCAGAAATACTAGATACCTCCGGGTTAGTATCAGGACCCCTCCAATTGGCCTATAATTGAATATCACTGTAAATTAGTTTCAGCTTTTATAGTAGTGCATCTAACCTGCCAGCTTAAAAACAGTGGTGATAATCCTAAAATTCAAGTGTCAATATAAACTTTTAAATTTAATCTGGTGTGGATGTAAATAGTGCCAGATACGCTTCTGTGTAATCATTTTTGAGAAGTGCTGTCTGCTTTACCATAATAACATTAATCAGTCGGGAAAATGGTTAAATAGACATTTTAATACATTGTCTCTTCCTGAGAAAAAAGTGACTCCAGGAAATATGTTGATGTGGTATCTCAACACCAGGAATTGTGGTCACATAGCATTCTTCCTCTAAATAAAGCATTTGTTTTTCAAAAGAGTTTCATGTTTACTTAAACATGACAAATGTATCACTCTTCAAAGTGAGAGTTAAATGAAATGTTCCCTGATTTGGATTCCAAGACCTGTGACTACTCAGAAGGACAACAGCGTATTTCTTTCTCTCAGATACCTGTTTATCCCTTTGTCAGCTCCAGAATGGAGACACATGCTGTCACACAGAGCAGAGGGTCGGGTGTTTTCTTAGTCACAAGTGCAACAGTCCCATCCCTGAAAGAATTCCTTCAAAACAACTAAATTGCATCTCTTAGAATACCTCTACTTAGAATTTGTCTTATATGGATATAGAGAAATAATAGCTTAAATGTTTTAGGATTTGTAAAGAAAGAAAAAGCTAGAAATCTCAATGCAACTCTAACTTGTATTCCCAGCTATAGGGAGGTTTGGGAATTTTCTTTGGAAGACGGGGGCTTCCTTCACAGTTTCTTAACTTCTCATTTTATTCAATCTTTCTCCATCTCTCTCTCTCTTTCTCTCATCCTCACGCTCTCTGTCTGTCTCTCTCCTGATTTGCCTGCTTAGGGACAGACAGGTAATGGAGAAGAAATTGAAAGGGAAAATACAGGGAAAATGTAAATGAAAAGAAGTTATTATAACTGTTATAATGAAGTGCCTTTCATTTAAATATAAGAATGTAACGCTGAAATGAACTTGTGATCCTGAAATGCATTTTTAATGAGTTTCCTTTTTATTTTGCTGCTTCAGTGGCATATTTTAAAGACCCTTTGAAAAAAGCCACATTAAAAACCCCACCAAATGCCACAACACGCAAAATTGGATATTGGTTTATTCCAAAACTGCTGATCAGGAAGAGTGGCTCTTCATCACAAAATGTTGCAGTCACTTTATTTAAATGAGTTTGAATTTGCATTGTGATGTGCCATTCTGATTTAGGGAAAAAAAATTAGATTTTCAGATCAAATTGACCCAGCCAGTGAAGCATTAAGGAGCTGGCAGGTTTAGTCTGAAAGCCTCATGTTCTATCAAACCTGCAGCCGGTGGAAGTCACCAAGCCCCCGTGGGAAACAACTTTCTCGTAGCGTCGTCCTCGTGTCCCCACGCCGAGTTTAGTTCTCACCAGCTCTCCTCTCTCCGTCCCAGGAGAACGGCCCTTCCAGTGCAATCAGTGCGGGGCCTCCTTCACCCAGAAGGGCAACCTGCTGCGGCACATCAAGCTGCATTCCGGGGAGAAGCCCTTCAAATGCCACCTCTGCAACTACGCCTGCCGCCGGAGGGACGCCCTCACCGGCCACCTGAGGACACACTCCGGTAGGTCCCCTGGACGCAGCCCGGGGCTGTCCAGGTGTCTGGGGCTCCTCTGCTCTGCCCGCGTGGGTCCCGGATTGCATCCTGGCTGGCTAACCCTGAGGCCCTCCCAGCTCGCAGCCCTGCATCAGGTGTGGGCTGACACTTCCTTGACATTCCCCCCCGCCCTCATATTCTACTTTCCCCACCGCACCAGAGGGATTGGGCGCCGGGACCCCCATGCGTGTGCCCGTGCACGCACACACACACACGTCTCACCTTAGGTAGCATGCTTCAGAACAGGCCTCATCATCCCATTTGTCAGGCTAGTGGGGTTTCCATAAAGAATTGTGCGGGAAATGTTTTCACCACATGTACTGCTAAGACCAAAACATTTCCAAGTACAATTCGTTACGTTAGTTGTTAAGTCACACTTCGGAGCGTTTTACACAGGTATAATGGGATAGCTATTTTGCAGAACCGGGAGACAAGGGTGATTTAGGGCACACCCACCCAGACTGAGCCCAGTGCAGCTCTGACACCAAAAGCCAGCGGAGGCCACAGTTGCAGAGGCCAGTGTGGGGCTGTTACCCGATTTCAGACAGCAGCCTTTCTCTTTGAATTAGACAGATAAAGTACAACCCAGATAATCCAGTCTTGGCAAGATCATCAGAGGCATAAATGCTCCGTCATTCTCAAAACACTCCCATCCTGTGAAGCCCAAATCCACTAAAGTTTGGTTAGATCCTCTTCCTCTGCCTCCTGAGAAATAGTCCTGGGTGTTTCATTATCCAGCGGCCCCGTAATTCCACAGGGCAGAGGAAGAGCAGGCTCTTGGTCAGCCTGTCACGGATCACGTTTGCCTGAGTGTGGTCTACACAGCATGACACCCACAGGTCTCCTTCATACTGTCCAGTCGGGGATATTTGCTGTAGTACACTGCATGGGGCTTGTGGGTGGGAGGTTGATGGCCTTTGTCCTTCCCCTCGAAGAGCCTCCTGCCCCAGCCAGCCACCAGCCAGGGCCCTTCTCCAAGCAGTAGTCTCTCTAAGCAGGTGCCCTGGGGAATGGCAATGCTTCAGACCAGCTGCTCCTCACCCTCCCCGGGTGGCAGTAGAAAGAGGAGCCTCCCTCAGGGAGGCAGGGACGTGTGCTCTTTGTGAAAGGTCTACAGCAGCCCAGGCCATCTCTTCCCAAATGTGACATGTGGATTTGATGGTTGGGGTTTTTGAGGCTGCTCATTGAGTCCATCTCTTTATCACACATTTACTGAGCACCCTGGGGTGACCATTCTGCACGGGAGACCTCAAGTGCACACAAGGAAAGCACCAACGTGTTATAGGAGGCATGACGTGGAATCCAAGGGGACGGAGGGAGCATAAGGAAGGGGACAGTGGGTCCCGGGGTGAAAAGTCAGGCGAGACTTCCCATAGAAGGGAGGGACTTCTGAAGTACATGCTGGAAGGCGAGTGTCTAAAGTTTGCTTTAGAGAAGTTCTAGACCAGTGTGTGAGTCAGCAGTAATCCCAGAAAGGAGTGTGGCACCCCTATTGGCAAGAATTCAGTCTCTCTCCTGGCGGGTGGTCCCTGCAGTAGTCCACCCAGTTGGCTGGAGACAAAAAGGTGAGGAGTTGCAGGGACCGGTGCCCCACCTCCTCTCCATCCTGACCTCCTTCCTGGTGGTGCACATGGAGAAGGATCTCCACATGCTCTCGATCAGAAAATTGTGAGGATTTGGGTGATTTGACTTCCTAAAAACTTCCAAGAAAGTGGCTATACCATGAGGAATTGCTTCCCCCAGAGGGCGGGTGGGTCAGCAGGGGGGCCATGAAGTGGGGCACTTGCCTTGTTAGAGGGGACAGGGAGAACAGGTGGCTCCCCTGAGATGGGAAGACAGTAGCATGACAGTGAGCATCTTTAGATGTTCATCTGGGCAATAAGCATGGATGATGGTTCCACCCGGAGCCAAAAGTGGTGCCTGGGGATGACAAGCAATGGGCCTCAGCTGAGAGGACGGTGCAGTCTCTGCTGTGCTAACAAGTGATCTAGGAAGAAGCTTCACAGCTGTCGTTTCTAAGGAGCCATGTAGACATAGAGTTGACAGCAATATTACCTTGGGTTAGTGGGAAGCACCACTTCCCAAGTCAGTGGAAAACACACTCATTTTTAAGTTGACACCAACCCTAGGTGATCATCATTGCCAGATTATTCTGATTGCAGTGGAATCTCTCATGTACATCAGCCCTTAAAAGTAGAGCTGCTCTCTTTCCTGTGTGGAGTTAGGAATATCTAGTGGAGTATTTTATGTTCTTCTGGCTCCAGGTGTATATTTCGTTGCAGGCATGATGGTATCCTACTCTAAACACCGCAGATTACTTGAGTAATTATAGAACAGTGGTAGACTCTGGACCGTGTATTTCTATTCTGGTTTCATGGATGAGCAAGTGGAGAAAACCATCATGGGTGCAGGGCTGCTGGGAATCTGTCTGTCCGAAAATGCTGTGGAGACACATACTGCTCTTGGGGAAAGAGGCAGTGATGATTTCTTCAAAATGATTTCACTGAAATGAAATAAGGACTTTGGGCTTTAGCAAATTCAAATGTGGCCACTCTCTACTCCATTGTGGAATGACCACTCCCCTGTCCCATTAAAAGCCAGGATCAATGTCACAGCTTTCCCTAGCAACTGGTGGTGGCCTGAGGTCTTATGGACCAGCATGTTAGCAGAAATAGAGAATCTGTCCCATGCTGACAGCAAGAGAGGGCTGGGGGATTTGGAGGGGTAGAGAAGAGATCTCCCTTCCTGCCTCATGGCTTCCTTTGAAAGTTGCAAGCTTAGAATTTCTTTCCCACAGAATATTGGGCTATGCTTCAAGATACACTTGAGCTCAGTTGCTTATAGTGAACATGCTTCTTATGTTCCAGAGTTAAAATCAATTGTATTTTCAGAAAAATGGATATTCGGACACCATAGCATATATACCGGAAACAATTTGACCATGAAATTCACTGAAGTCACAGCTTTTTCAGGAAAGGACATTGAGTGGTTATCTATATACTGTTAATTTCTAAAAGCAATATTCAATAAAATGCGCAATTTTAGGCAATATTCTATATTGCAACATTATTTCTTGATGTTGGGGGTACATCACTTTATATAAATAAAGAGAGATCCTTTTCATTCTCTATTAAATGGTCCAGAAGTCAAATTTTGGCTTCCGTGTTGATCTTCTTACTGTGGCTTCTGTTCACCTAGGAAAGAGATTTAACCATATAAACTTTGGCTAAACCACTTTACCAAACATTCTTATTTGGATGGTCTTAATTTTTATACAATACTTTGGCATATGTTCAATAAAACAATATGAGAAAGAAATAGAAGATTCTGCTGTTAGGCTGGAAATTTATATTCCTTATAGAAATGATTAAAGATACTTTATTCAGTTTATCTCTTAAGATGGCATCTACTGAAGTCCTTAAACTTGGACATGATGTGAATTCCTGGCTAGTCTTTCTTTTTCCTAAAGTATCACTCAATAAAATCTGGAAAGGACTAAAACTCATTATATAGAACCGCACTGCCCCATACAGTACCTACTCCCTACATGTAGTATTTTTAATAATAATTTAAAATTAAAATTTCAGTCCTCAGTCGCACTAGCCACACTTTTTATGTCCAATAGCTACATGTGGCTGGTGGCTACCATATAGGACAGCCCCAATGGAGAGCATTTCTATCATCCCAGTAAGTTCTGTTGGACAAGGCTAATCTGGAAGCTACACCATCCTAAAGCTCTTTGGCAAGAAAGCAGAGCTTTTCCATAAGCTCTGTTTATGAAAAAATACATTTGTGTATTTTCTATGTATATGTATATGAAAATATATATGTAGAAATATATGTAGAATAAAAAATACATATACATAGAAAATACAAGATATTTTGTATTACATCTACACATACATGGGAAATACAAAATATTTTGTATTATATAATAATGTAAGATACATGTATATTATGTAAGAAAGTATATTTTAGAAATAAAATGCTCACTTCATTCAAGCATGTTTGTCCAGCAGGATTTCTTAGAGACCTCAAGTTATCCACTGTAGCACCTGGAACTGAATTCACTCTGGCTACATTCAGTGTAGCCGCAGCATCATGGCAGATCCGGCCCACAGCATAGACTGAAGTCTACTCTGGAGGCGAATCTGAAGACAATGCAGCCAACGCACATCCTCACATCTGTGTCCAGTCACTGGCATCCATATGATAACACAGCGTGGCTGGTTTCCGCCAGTTAAAGGATAGGCTTCAGTGATTGAGGAGGAGAGAATTTGGTAGTCAGTAAAGCAGACAAATTAAGACAAAACAAGAGTCTCATGAGTTCTTGGTACAATGAAAGAAACCCTTGTGCACTAACATTTTTAAATTCGATAATTTTGACCAAGTCCATAACACTTTTAGCTCTCAAGGGTAGAATTTTTTTTTTAACTTTTTTTGGTAATAACTGTATTGCATGCATTCCCCTTACACATAAGGCTGACATTTAATTGGGGTCTTGAACTCAATTGTGTTTTCTGCAGTTGGTAAACCTCACAAATGTGGATATTGTGGCCGAAGCTATAAACAGCGAAGCTCTTTAGAGGAACATAAAGAGCGCTGCCACAACTACTTGGAAAGCATGGGCCTTCCGGGCACACTGTACCCAGGTAAGCGCTGCTGCTCGGAGGCCAGCCTGGTCGGCTCTCTCCCCAGCACGGCGGGGAAGGAGGGCGCTCTGCAAGCAGCCTTAGGAGCAGAGCCCGGGGCCTGCTTCCCGCCTGGGCTGGGAGGGAGGGAAGTTTTTGGCCAATATCACAGTTTCACCAGAAGCACACTGTGCTTCCCAGCTTTCTAGGTCCTCATCTGACCAGAGAGAGCTTGATCTTAAAACCCTTCCCATTTCCAATCAGGAGAAATGAGGATAGCAGTGACCTTAAAAGTTTTGGGGTTGTTTCCTGGATGTTGGTGGTTTTAAAACAACAACAACAACAACAAACACCTCAAGTAGTCATCATTTCTTTGTAAACAAAATAAAATGTAAAATCTTGTTTTAAAACAATTTTTTAACAAAGTTGATCAAATAAGAACTTTGAGGCTGTGATTTTAAGCGTCAGTTTGGACTGAGGGCGTGGTATCCACCCCTGCCTGGAGTGTGAGGCCGAAGTTTCTTGGAAGCCCCCCTGTAGTTGATAGTATGAGGCTGTCGAAGGATGAGAGGGAAAGTCACTTCTTTTGTAGGAGCTGTGATGCTCTGCTGTGTGTTGCATAACGAAATGGGACTGGATTCCGACCCCAGAGACTGTAGAGTAAATGATGTGGAGAATACTGAGGAAGGCTGGATTCACCTGGGGGAATGGCAGCGTTGTAAAAGGTTCCTTCCTAATTGTTTAAGAGATAAGCAATTTATAAGGAGATCAAATAAAGTTAATCTCTTTCAAAACAGTATTCATCTAGCACTACCCCTGGAAAAATCATCACTAGACTGTGAGGTCGAAATTCAACAAATGGTGGAGAATTTATTAAGCCTCATTCACCTTTCTGATTTTAACAAGTGGTTCTAAAGGGAAAATTCACCAGAGTACCGTCAGATTATTAATGGCAGTTGAGAGCAGGAAAAAACAATGTTGAGAATGGCTAAAAATGGATTCTGATTAGTCTTGGCATGGAGAGGCAGCATCTTATCTGGCCAGAGCTCTACACCCAGATGCTGTCTCCTCTGCCAGTCAGCCAGGGACATGGGGCTCACAGGCGATTCCTCCGGGCCTCAATTTTCTCACCTGTGAAATGGGAAGATACCATTAAATCATCCTTTGGCTTCTTTCAAAATCTCAGGCCTAGAATGGAAAGGTATTGAGGGTGAGTGGAAGAGAAGAAACTGGATATAATAATAATAATAATAATAATAATAATAATGATTTAACAGTTATTTATTCACATGGTGAGACCCCAGGATAGAAGACTAATGGATGAGAAGATGATTATGTTGCTTTGAAATAAAATGTCAACACTCAAATACTGTTTTTTCTATAAAAAAATAAATGAATGGGTCTTGGGAGTAAGTGCTCCTAATGATGTAGTTTACATATTAATGCTTAATAAGCCATTTTATTTACTCAACGAATATTTACTGAGGACTTATAATTGATAATACCAAGCCCTATTGAATACAGTAATCTGATGTGCACATAGCATTGAAAAGACAAAATGAACAAAAGAAACAGATGGTATATTGTTTCTGTCTGTTTCCTCCACTGTTTTCATGACTAAAGAAACAAGCTGCAGTGTTCGGCCGGCTGAGAGGGGCTGCTTGCGGAGCAGGAGAAGCAGCACCCACTTCACTGAGACCTGGGTTTGGGTTTTCTGTTTTTGAAGGTGACCCAGAGCTCATCGTTTAAATGTGAGTGATAATTCATGCCTGGCCACCCTCGTAGCAATGCTCTGAGAGAAACGTGAGGGAGTAGATCCGGGTGTGAGCAGGAGCGTAGACACGTGTCATTAACTTACCTAAACATGGACGTTTCGGCCGCTGGCATACTGACACCTTCAAGCTAATCCTTCTCTGTTGGTCTCTTTGTCAGTCAGACTGTGTCCCAGTATGTGTGTTAAATATTACCCTGTGGTGAGTGTCAATTTCACCCTAAGATATTAATTTATTCCCTCTGATGGCTAAGTTACTTGGACTACCACAATGATGCCTCTACGTCCCCATACTCACGAGGCATGAAAGCTTCTCTAGGAAGGAGCAGTGGTCTGCTCTCAGTGCGGCAGCAGACAGAGCCAGCCCGCACTTAATCACGTTGAATTGTTTCTGTCTGATGTGGCATCAAAAGGTGCAAAATGATCACAAACACCTTTCAACAGTCACCTTTGGTTTTTGCCCTTGCCAACACCTAACTCTTGTAGTTCCTGCTGGTTTAAGGAACTTGGAGAATTGAGGAGATCCGTAA
Source organism: Plecturocebus donacophilus (assembly GCA_004027715.1). Lineage (NCBI taxonomy): Eukaryota > Metazoa > Chordata > Mammalia > Primates > Pitheciidae > Plecturocebus > Plecturocebus donacophilus. Next base: position 39,729 of record PVKP010000562.1, read on the forward strand.
AAGGACTTTGACGGAAGTCCTCCTGAACTACACTTGGGGCCAGGAAGACAAGCAGGGGCTTGGTCATTTCAGCTGTGCTGAGCCTGGGTGGGTGGAACCTGTGCCTTCCGCTGCATCTCTCCTCCTCTGTCCCCCTCTGAGAACCTCTCATCTCTGCTCAGATGGATGGGCAAGTAGTCTCCTCCCCCACCCCTAAAACCCCATTAGATTGGGTGGTTTCAGTAAAATCAAAGCCTCAGCTAGGTAATACAGGAAAAGATGAATTTCTCTGAATATAATTTTCTTTAGTAAAAGGCTTTTGGGTCACCTGTTATAATTTCTTAATGCCTTTATAGAAAAAAATAAGTTTCTCTTGAGCCTCTGGTGCACAGTGTCACCAGCCCTTGGAGGTGCATGTATCTAAGGACAGAGTAGCCCGTGACTCAGGAGCAACAGACTCACTTGTTCCTTGCTGTGATCAACTCTGGGGGTGGGGGCTTTTGGGAAGCTCTGTGCCATGGTGCAGAGGAAGACCCCTGATTGCTGGGAGCCCTGGGCAGGCTGCGTGCGTGGCTTTGCAGAAAAGGATGGACATGTCAGAAAGCACATTAGCTTAATAGATGAAGTGTGTGACCAGTGGAATTGGATTTTATGGATTTATGTTTATCTTGCATATAAATCAGGATGTAGGCCATATATGTTTGCCCGTTTAATAAACGACTCATATTTCAAATGTTAAAAATGTACCAGCAACAATAGCCGATTTGAAATATGTGTTTTCAAAGTCACATTTGTAATAGCAATGAAAACATAAAATACCTAGAAATAAAGAAAATCAGCAAACCATGCTGAGGCAAGAGAGAAAGCATGGGAGACTGGAGAGGTGGAGAGGGCTGGATGCTGTCCATGTGCTGCTGCCAAATTACAGTATCACTTCAACATAAAACTGGCCTGTAAATCTTACTGGAATCTGGTAACCACGTTTCATAAAGTATCTGGATATATACATGAGATAATTGGCAACGTTTTAAAAAGAGTAATGTCAAGTGATGTATGAAAATGTGGCTAAAATGAATGGAACTCTTTGAAGAATAGGCAGACAAATCAATAATAGAGATGGATAAACCTACCGAAGACCCCGTGATAAATAGCATGAAATACAGGAAGCATAAGGCAGGAACAGTATAGGAAGAATTGATCAGACGTTTAAGGTAATCAGTTTACATTATCAGCTCCTTATATACTAGGATAAATTGCAGGGAAATGAGTTATATTTTTAGAACTCCAACCACCATAACTAGATGTAAAGATAGATGCAGCTATACAGGATACAAAGTTGTACCTTCAGTTATGGAAAAAGTTGACACAGAACAATCGAGAATGACTAGAAATGGGCCACACATCAACATTTACCTCCATAATTTCTAAATTCTCTACAATAGTCAGGGTGCTTTGAGTTTCAGGAGTTTGTCGTGTGTTCAGAAATAAGGGGTTGTGGTTTTTTCTCCCCATTGCCCAGATCTGCTGTAGTATTTTGGGAGCCACATTTTTGTATCTCAGTTCACTGTGCTGGTCCGTGAAGTCAGACGTTAGGTTGGACAGTTCTTTACATCTCAGAGGGCTGCTGTTAGGACTGATAGAGGTAGTAGACTTGGGAGTATTTTGAAAGTTAAAAGGACTTGTCCAAGGGACATCATTGCTTAATCCAGTCCAGCCTCTGGCGATGGTGGTGGTACCTGTGCGTTTGGACGTCAAGGGGACAATGTGTGGTGAGCAGCTGTTGGAGGAAGAAGCCTTTGCAGGTGGCTGGTCATTGGCATTGCTGGGGCTGCCTCTGCCTGTCTGGCAGTGTTGCTGGGAAGATTAGAATTAATCTCTAGGAAGGGCCTGGCTCTTGTAGGCACTTAACAGATGTCAGATTTCACACTGGAAGTGACTGAACCCTTTAAACATAAGGCATTTCTAAACTGGCCTCTTTAACTGTCTTTAACTTTAGTCATTAAAGAAGAAACTAATCACAGTGAGATGGCAGAAGACCTGTGCAAGATAGGATCAGAGAGATCCCTCGTGCTGGACAGACTAGCAAGTAACGTCGCCAAGCGTAAGAGCTCTATGCCTCAGAAATTTCTTGGTAAGAGTTAAATTTTTGCTGTCTCTTAAAAAACAACTATGCGGGTGTTTTAGGTGCACGTGGAAATGAGTTGAGGGTAGAAGAAAGGGAAAAAAGTGAGATTTTTTTCAAAAGCAAAAACTGGTAACCTATATCATTCCTTAAATATCTTAGAATTTTTTCCAGTAAGTGTCTTACAAATAACAAATCTCCTGCCAGTTTTTCCTAGATGTGATTCTGTAACGTCTGTGGCCTGTGATCTGCCTGTGGACATCGCCCCTAAGGAGAGGTCGGGCCACCGTGCACAGGGTGGAGAGTGTGGGCGTGGCTCAGCTGGGGGACATCACACTGCAGGACACCCCAGGCCTGGCCCACTTCTCCAAGCTTCAGATCCTCATTTTTCACATGAAGCTCTTAACGCTCCCCTTATGGGGACTCTGAAGGGTTCATGGGAGGAATCGTGCAGTGACTGACCCCTGAGAAGTGTCTGCTGAAGACTGGGTTTAGCTAGGATTGCTGTTTTGCCTAATGCTTTGAGGGATAAAAAGGAAGAACAAGACCATGCTTTTCTCTAGGAGCATTGCCCAGAGTAGGTGATAGGCACACCAACACCGCCATCCAGCCAGATGCCGCAGGGATGGAGCCGGGGTCCAAGTGGAAAGGCGCTAGGCTTGGGGACCAGTGCAGAGTTAATACAGAGCCACTGAAACTCGTCAACTCCGCTGCCTTGGTTCTATGCTTTAGCATCTCATGGGGTGATTGTGAACATCCCATGACTGCCAGGATGTGAGAACATTTGGAAACTTTCAGTGTGAAGGTTAACTCTGTCCAGAAAAGAGGACCAGTAAGAGCTTCATGAAGCAGAGATGCACCTTGGAAGAGGGATAGGGTTTCAGCACATTTTAGGTGTTGGAAGAATGGGGAAATCTAGGCAGGTGGATAAAATCAGTGAGAAACCGGAATGCTGACCATGAGGGCTGGAATGAGGGCCTGAGGACATGACGGAGGAGCAGGGTGTGTTCCCAGCTTAACTCAGGTACCCATGGGGAGGCAGGAAAAGTGAAGAAGCTGTGCCAGGCAGCTCTACCACGGGATGAATGGCTTCTGATGCCAGGTGAGAGAGGGACCCTTGATTCAGTCAGCAGGAAAGAAGCGTTGGCATATTTTTGATGCATGCAGTGGCTGGGACAGTAAAGACAGCAAGCACCAAAAAGGACTGGAAGAGGGGGAGTGTGGGCAGCGGCAGCGGGCTTGGGAAGAGAGGCTTGTGAACGGGAGGGGTTGGCGTCGGAGGAACGGAGCGGTGAGGGCAGGGATTGGGTGAAGGAAACCGTGAGTCACACACACTCAAGCAGAGTAGTGTGCCCTTGATGGAAAGGATAACACCAGGTTCTGGGAAAAGACGAGCTTCTGATTTTGACATATTGGTTTTCAAGGACCTCTGGCATCTGTGACACATGGGGAAATTGTGGTAGGAGAGAGGTGGGGCCAGAACAGGGGCTAGTGAGACCAGGAGTCTCAGAGGGCACCTGTTGGCCTGCAAGATGGCAGGAAGGGGAAAGGACAGAGGCAAGGCCACGTCCTGGGCACCAGCCTCAGTTTCAAACAGGGCTCCCCTTTGACCTTTGGATTAAATAGAGGTTTGTCATAGATTGGGGATCGAGAGGAGCAAGGGGGAGAAGGATTCAGTTTACAAAAGGAATGAAAGCCACTGGCTGAGGCAGTGAGGAGTTGTCCACATACGCTTGAGCCCTTGGACTATGAGAATGAGGGAGACCCTGCCTTCCTGAACAGAGCAGGAGTGAGGTCCTGTGCTGAGCATAAGCCATGGGATTCCAACAGCAGTGGGCACAGGGCCCCCAGGCTGCCCCCTGAGCAGCCAGCATTTGCTTGAAGGCCCCCTGGGGTGGACACAGTGACAGAGAGATGGGTGTTGACTGGGAGATGGGCAGAGATAAGGCAGTGAGTGTGTGCAAGGGGAGTGAAGGGTTGCTGACCTTGAGAAGCAGGGACGGCATCCTCTGTCAAGTGAGGAGCCTGCAGAATGCTTTGGTGAATGAACATTCGCAGCCCCTTTTAGCTTTGGAGACTTGAAAACAAATGAGAAATTCGTCTGTGAAACTACTGGAGCCACTCCCCAACCCCCGCCGCTGTGAGACCACAGTGTGGGCGTTGGCTTGAGATGCTTCTGTGCTGGTAGAAGAACTAAGCAACACAGTGCTGTGATGGGGCAAAGCGAAGATGAAAAAGGAGCCCCCAGGGGACACAGTGGGAACCGTGGGCAAGGGTAGCAGAAGAGGAGTTAGGAGCCAAAGACTCAGAAGCAGCTGCGTGATTGGCAGTTCATTTGTAAAGTAATGCCTCTTCCTGCCCTAAAATGCCTACCTTACCCCCACTTCAACTTGATGAGATTTCCATCAGTCATTCCTAATGTGTCACAGCTTCTGCAGCGCTAAAATGAAAAGGCCAGTGAGTCTCAAAGGCCTTGCCCCACTTCTCAGATGCCGAGTTTAGCCTTCATGTGAACTTGGAAAGAGAGTAGGAATGCAGCTGTTTTCATACAAGCTGGCCCAACAGTGGTTCAGTTGAGAGAGCTCCATGCTTCAGAGTCAGCTCCAGCTAGGAGTGACTGGTGGTGGCCTTGAGCATGGTGCTGGGTTCAGTGTTGCCATCTGTGGAGTGGGTGTGGACCTACTCCTCCCAGAGCTATCCTGAGGCCCAGAAGGGGTGATGGATGTGATGGTGCTGTCAACACTAGAAAGCATCTTAGGAATGTAAGATGATAGGATTTTCATGTTGACCATTGCTCAGTGGCATGTAGTTGTGCTTTATTCATCTGTAACCTATGATTAAAATTTTTACCTGAAACTAACATGAGTATGAATAAGTATTTGTTTTGCCAGCAACATTCCTCACCATCAGGGCCATTAAAGATCTCCTCCTCTGAGATCATCAAATACAGGAGAACAGAACTTATTCATCTAATTAGAAAAGGGATTATATTAAATAGTAATAATTGTTGTTTTTAGTCTGGTGATGAGGTAGGAACATTTTTGACATAGAGAAAAGCACAAAGAGGAAAACAATAATTACCAGTATTCCTGCTACCCATTATCATTACCTTGGTATATTTTCTTCTTTTATAAGAAAAAGAAACCCTGTTATATTATTAAAGTAACACAAAGTTAATATAAAGAATTTTAATGCAAGGATAAATGTTTTCAAATCACCACAAATCCCAACACCCAGAAAATACCAATATTAAAAACAGCGAAGCATCATTCCAAATATCTTCCTATGCATATGTATGTGAGTGGATAGGCTGATGAACACGTGGGTTGATGGATAGGTAAATAGGAAATAAATATCTTCGTAAAGATTCCAACATATTATACATGCCTTAAATTCAAGAGGTGAAAAAAGACCCAAACAAAACTGGAGAACTGGCTTTTCTTAAATATTCTCTCACATAAAGGAATATTATTTTTAAAGGCTCCTGCAAGATTAAAAATATGTATTATGTATTAAAAACATTAAGAAATTTGAATTATTTTTTAAATCCAGTTGTTTCAATTTAAACAGTATCTACTGGCTCACTGCTTTGAAAAATAAGGACAGTATTCCAGTTCGCATTCAGCGTTCCAGTGTTCACAGTATCTTACTATTTTTACATTGTCCAACTTTGTAATATTCACATTCTGTTCTGTAATCATAATTCATAGTACTTTATTTATTACTAACTCGATTTAAATAGATTCAAGGATCAGACCCTGCCCTTTTATCCCTATTTCTGTTTATTTTGATTAATCTCTTAATTGATTGGACTTTACATTGAAGCAACTTTTTTCAAAAAGTTTCTGTAGGTGTTCTGTGATTGTATTGTGTTTGAGGATGGTGGCCTGTTGCCTTTATATTTCACTAGCATTTTTACAGAGCCTAGGGTCTTGGGTCTCTGTTTTGTTTTTTGGTTTTTTTTTTTTTCCTCCCTTGAGAACTCTTTAGATTTTGCTGATGGCATTGCTTGTTGAATGTTGCTATGGAGACATCAAAGTCTAGTGTAACTGTTTCTTCTTTAAGGTGATTTGCATTTTATTCCTGAATGCCTGAGGGTTCGTTCTTTAACCTTGAAGTTAAATGCCCTAATTAGGATGTATCTTGGTCTATTCATTCTGAATAAAATTTTCCTACCATTTTATCTAGAGTGTCCCTTTTTTCTCTCTTTCTGGGAAATTCTCTTTTATATAAATATGTTTTGTTCCATCTATTGTGATCTCTGTTGAGGGATACCAGTTGTCCATATGTTACATAATTTGTCTTCCATATCTGTTAACAGTTCTTTAAGTTTTTTGTTTATTTCTTTGTCTATTTTTACATTACTCACTGTTCTCTTGTGGTTTTCCTCTGTCAGTAATTTAATTTTTAGTAGTTCCTGTTCTATTACTTGCTATTTTTAATCCATGCATTAATTCTGTAATAATACTATTTTTTTCCTTATTTTGTTTCCTGAAATCTGAAATCTCTTTCTTCCTCTTATTCTGTTGCTTTTGCATTTTATTTTGCGTATTTTTTAAATTGGTTCCATGTCGTGAAACAATTATGAGGCATTTCCTCTCTTCTTGGAATTAAGGACTTTTTTCCCCTAGGATGGACTCAGTGGTCTGTGTTTTACTTCCTTTCTTTCCCTGTATTGCTAGAAAATATTTTCATAGTAACCATGACATTTCTTTTCATCTTGCTTGTTCTACTTGTCTGATATAGCTTGATTGACGTTTCAGCCTTCTTCCCACTGTATTTTTTTTTCCTGTGAGAGCTATTGAGTTTTCTAAATCCTGAATGAATGCCAAAGATGGTGTTGGAGGAGTTTGGTGAGGAAAAGTGCAGCCTTTGTTAAAATACTTTCCTTTGCCTTCTCTCCCTCATCTGAAATTTAGCTAAATGCCCTAAGCCATCAGCACTGTACAAAGTTGGGGAATGCTTCATCCCCACAGGAGTTACTCTGGGGCTTTGGGCCATCTTCCCCTTCAGTATAGACCACGGAGGACTTTGCTTCTGTCCCAGGAAGCCCGCAGGGGCTCACTTCTCCATGGTCATCTGATTCTTGCCAGCCAAGGTTTCAACTGCTGTTGTGATCAGAACAGGAAACAGATACCTATTTGAATCATGTCCATATAAATATGAGGCTATGAGGGAAAATGCTGAGGTTATTGTTGACTTGTACCTAAAGATTTGGAAATGAGATTAGCAGCCAAGCTTTGTCCTACGTCTCATGCCAGAATTCTCTGTTTCTTCCCAGTCTTTGGTGTGTGTGTGTGTGTGTGTGTGTGTACTCATACACACCATAATGAAATACATATTATATATATAGTTTTATATATATATATATTCGATGACTATACGTGACATGTTCCTTTAGCTGATTGCTGTTGGTGAAATTTATAGGTTTTTATTTTTCTTGTTTTGTTGAATAGTAGGGAAGAGAAATTCTATGGGTAATTTCCATGTGCCACAGTAATCTGGCATATATATTGATCTTTTCCCTACACCCATTCATTGTGATACCAGGTTTTGAAAACAACAGATTTCAGTGGTTGCTTGGGAAAATCACGAAACCATGACTTGGGGAGAGACAGGATGGTTAGGTGGGAAAGCATCTTTCTGGTGGGGCTGTAAAGACTTTTATGTTTAGCAAAATTGGCTACAAAGTCCATTGCCCTCCTTTCCTTGCCTTGATTCAGTAGAGGGATAGACTTGGATACAAACTAGAATGGATTTGTCCTGCTCTATAGTAAGAGTAACAGGACATTTAGTTGCTCAACACAAAAACAAACAAAACATGTGTGTGGTTTCAGCAATGTTATACAATTATTTTTTCTAACCTTTAATGAAGAGAAACACCACTTCTTTGGTCCCTACCATTGGCTTCATAGAGTTTTCATCCTGTTCTGTTTCTGGGAGGGTATAACTGGCCATGCACAAGTTTTCTTTCTGTAATCAGAGTATGGGTCACTTCTGGCCACCAGTATATGAAAACAGACAGAAACCAGGCTATTATATGATAACATATCCATTACACAAGAAGACATGAACTCAAAGGTACTTTATAGTATAATGGGGCATATATTCCTGGATGATTCTTCATGGTCACAGATTTTATAAAAGGACTATTAGTAAATGTATGAATTACAGGGCAGTTTATCTTTCTGTTAATAAGAACCAGCTGAAGCCCTCAGTGTCAGGTGCAGCGTGGGAGGTGGTGGGACCGTCCCTTGTCACCACCCCTACCAGCCACCATCAGCCATAACCTGCACATTGCGGAAGTCTCAAATTAGCCCTCACTTTTGCCCCTCTTCAATCTGTTCTTTCCACAGTGAATGAGAAGGCCACTTCTTCCTTCAAACCCTTCAGTGGTTTTCATTTTCCTTTAGACAGAGTCTCTGCCTGGCTGGCCTCTGCCTGTCCCTCCTGCGTATCTCTCCAGCACTGACCCGACCTGGGGATCCAGTTCCTTGACCTTCACCGGGTCCTGCCTCACCTCCCAGCCTCTTCTCCCTTCAGAACCTTCCTTCTTGTTATCCCCGACACTGGGACACAAAACCCTCCTTGTCTGGCTGACTCTTACAAGATCAGAAACCTGCGTAATGCACTCATAGCAAGCTCCCCTTGTCTTCATGGATTTCTCAGATGGAAGGAATTATCTGTGCAATCATGCATGAACTTCTACCTACCCTCCCCCAACAGCTGTTGGTTGCTAAGAATGGGGACCACTCTCACTTGCCCGCCATTCTGTCCCTCTGTCCAGTCCAGATGTGTTGAAGGAAGGAAGTACACAGAATAGGGCTAAAATATAAACTGTTCAGACATTCCCTGGATGGGATCGTGTGCTTTGATTCATTAATGTACCACCACTGAGAGTAGAACACAGCCACAGTCTTGCCAGTAAGGGTGCAGTTACTGTAATTAATGGATTTCCTAATTAAGCCATGACTATTGAGAAGGTGTGTCTTCAAGAAATTTTTTTCTATTAAGATGTTTACTCCAAAGCTAATTGAAGAAGCCAAATCTAGGCTCCTGTTTCACCATTGCAAGGGAAATGAGCTCATGGATTCCTGTGAACTGATGATGTTAGATCAGAAGTTTCTCGAGGCCAGGGCCCAATCACTGCTGACACCTCTACAGTAGTTACATCAATGGTTCTCAGTACTTTTCCCCGTAGCGAGTATTTTCCTCGTAGCTTCCTCGCCGCACCTCCTGCCCTCCATCGCATGTTTCTGCGGAGCCCTACTTCAGGCCTGCCAACCACAGAGAACCACTTTTAAGTCTGAGTATCCTTTCGACTCTCATCACAAGGCAGAGCTCATCTACCTTTCGGTTGTTTCTCAAAAAGGTGTCCTTTTGTTATAAAAATATACAGTCATCGTGGATTTCGATTAAATTTTATGCTAGATCATTAAAATGGTTAAATTATTAAAATTATTAAACATCCCATATTTTAAATAAAATGAATAATGATATATTATTGTGTATTTTAAGTCAATAAATGTAGCATTTAGTTGTAAATCATTGAGAACACTACTGAAAACGCATCATTTAAAATACATTATTTCAAATATGAAATGAAATGCAGTAACATAATTCAATTCAATTCAATTCAATTAATCTTTGATTCCCCTATTTATTCATTCATCCAACAAAATCTCTTTAAGTGCCTACGATGGGTAGGTCCTAGCTCGTTGCCCCCCTAGACAGATGCATGGGGTGTGGTGCAGGTGTGGTGTGTCCACAGGTGTGTGTAGGTGTGCAGGTGTGGGGTCCGCAGGCACGCTGGGCCCCCAGGCAGTGTTCCCCCTCCCCTCCCCAGGCGTAGATTTCAGCTGTCGCTGCCGGACCTGACCGGTTCCGGATGGTCGCCCCCCACTCACTGTCGCCTGCTTCCCACAGGGGACAAGGGCCTGTCCGACATGCCCTACGACAGCAGCGCCAGCTATGAGAAGGAGAACGAGATGATGAAGTCCCACGTGATGGACCAAGCCATCAACAACGCCATCAACTACCTGGGGGCCGAGTCCCTGCGCCCGCTGGTGCAGACGCCCCCGGGCGGCCCCGAGGTGGTCCCGGTCATCAGCCCCATGTACCAGCTGCACAAGCCGCTCGCGGAGGGCACCCCGCGCTCCAACCACTCGGCCCAGGACAGCGCCGTGGAGAACCTGCTGCTGCTCTCCAAGGCCAAGTCGGTGCCCTCGGAGCGCGAGGCGTCCCCGAGCAACAGCTGCCAAGACTCCACGGACACCGAGAGCAACACCGAGGAGCAGCGCGGCGGCCTCATCTACCTGACCAACCACATCGCCCCGCACGCGCGCAACGGGCTGTCGCTCAAGGAGGAGCACCGCGCCTACGACCTGCTGCGCGCCGCCTCCGAGAACTCGCAGGACGCGCTCCGCGTGGTCAGCACCAGCGGGGAGCAGATGAAGGCGTACAAGTGCGAACACTGCCGGGTGCTCTTCCTGGATCACGTCATGTACACCATCCACATGGGCTGCCACGGCTTCCGTGATCCTTTTGAGTGCAACATGTGCGGCTACCACAGCCAGGACCGGTACGAGTTCTCGTCGCACATAACGCGGGGGGAGCACCGCTTCCACATGAGCTAAGGCACCCCGCGCCCCTCCCCCGAGCCACCCCCAGGAAAAGCACAAGGACAGCCGCCTCCTCGCTCCCGCCAGCAGCAGAGACTGGACTGGACCAGAAAACGTTGTGCTTGGATTTGTAGCTGTTTTTCGTTTTATGTTTGAGTTGGTTGGGTTTTGATTTGCTTTTGAAAAGATTTTTGTTTTTAGAGGCAGGGCTGCATTGGGAGCGCCCAGAACTGCTACCTTCCTCGGTGTTTCCCCAGACTGCTGGCTGAGATGCCCTCACCTGTTGCTTCCCAGAATCCGCTTCTCCAAATGATAATTCTAAATTTTCAGAGAGAAATAGCTAAAACAGGCCACAGCCCGGGAAGGAGTGTGCTGGTCCCTGTGCTGAGCACGGGGTTCACATGCCAGGTCTTTTCCAGTCCCCAGACGCTGGGAGCACAGCCCCTGCCTGTGGCTCTGCCAGTGAGCAGACAGGACAGATGTGCCACCACCTAAGTGCCCATACAGCAGGGCCAACAGCCTGTGCCCAGGCCAGCTTCTGGCCGCATGCAGCTAGGGCTGAGAGGCTGCACCTTTGAGAGAAAATACTATTTTAAGTAGTATTCTGCATAGGAAAACGAACTGTTTGGGGAAAGTCTTGTCTAACTGCCCTGGGTGGAGGGAGCGGTCAGGCTAGGGCGTTCGGGCTCCTCCTGGATTTGCTAGCTTTGCGGAGACTGCTCTGATGGCCTGAGGCTCCCAAGGTTTGCTGCCAACATAGGGGGAGCCGGTCTTCCTGTGGGCATATCTGGGGAGCCCAGTTCCCCACTTTTTCACTCCCATGCCTTTAATGGCCCCCAAAGTCTATCACTACAATTTAAACACCAGTCCCGAAATTCGGATCTCCATTATTTTTCAATCTCTCAAACGGCAACATTCATCAGAAACCAAAGCTTTATTTCAGATCTGTTCCTTCCCTGGCTGGTTCCACCTAAGAGCAGAAGCCTCTTTTCCTGAAGAAATCCAATCCTAGCCCTCATTTTAGTTATGTACATCTGTTTGTAGCCACGAGCCTGAATTTCTCAGTGTTGGTGAATTTCTTTCCCTCTTCTCACTGTATATTATTCTCATTTTAAAGCCCATGAAAGAGTGATTTAGAATGATCATTAATTTTCAGCTTAACAAAATACGTGAAGCCTACCATCTCTCTTGCTAACACACAGAACTCATCTGTTTGAAACTAAGCTTTCAAACGTGTTGAAGCTCTTTTCTGTAAAGGCAAAGCAGCATGTGTGTTCACATATACGTAGGACGGCTGGCTCTGCACCTGTGGGATATTGGAATGCACAGGGCAATCGAGGGACTGAGCCAGACCCTGGGGGAGTAATGCCACCAGATCCCCCAGGAAAGAGGAGGCAGGTGGCGCTGCAGGTGAGAACCTGCCCGTCCATGCTATGACATGGAGGCACAAGCCCAAGAAAAGTGTGTGGAGATTCTAATCCCAACCAGCAAAAGTCTCCTTCAAAATTAATGCTATCGTTAAGGTCATTACTCTCAACTACCTAGGCAATGAAGAATATACCATTTCAAATATTTACAACACTTCACCAACACTGTCCCAAGATGCAATGAAGCAACAGAGGGGAAATTGTACATAAGCACCTCAGCATTTAATCCAAACAGGGGTACTTAGTCTCAGCACTATGACATTTTGGGCTGAATACTTATTTGTTGGGAGGGAGCTCTCCTGTGCATCGTAGGATATTTTGCAGCATCCCTGGTCACTACCAAGTAGATGCTGGTAGCACCCCAAATTGACAACCCAAATTGTCTCCAGATATCACCAACTGTTCCCTTTGAGGAGAAATCACTCCTGTCGGAGAACCACGGACCTAAATGAATTCTAAACCCATCAAAGGTCTGGGAAGCCTTCCAAGAAAAAAATAAAATAAAAAAGCACTTGAAGAATATTCTCAATATTCCCAGTCAGCAGTATCCAGCCTGACTTGTGATCCTGTGGAATCATTATAAATTCTATAAATGAATTATTCCCCTTCAGTCTTCAAAAACATATTTCCTCATAAACATTTGAGTTTTGTGGAAAGGATGGAGTTTACAAAGATATCATTCTTGAGTCATGGATTTCTCTGCTTACAGAAGGGTGTGGCATTTGGAAACTGGAATAAACAACACTGCCGCACCAATGCACTGAGTGAAGGAAGAGAGGAGAAAGGGCTTAGACAGCAATCATTCAATATGCAATTACAGAGAAAGATGCGCCTTATCCAAGTTAACATCTCTAAGGTGAGAGCCTTCTTGGGATCTCTCTAAGAGACTCTTGAGTTCGTTGCAAATTTCACCGACTCTGTCCTTTTCCATTCATCCCACTGTGTCAATTGGTTGAAGGGCGTTATTTGTTCAAGTGGAATTCAAACAAAGCTCAAACCAGAACTGTAAATAGTGGCTGCAGGAATTCTTTTCTAAACTGCTTTGCCCTTTCCTCTCACTGCCTTTTATAGCCAATATAAATGTCTCTTTCCACATCTTCTGTTGTGGTTTTATAGTGTAACACCATTTTTCTTTGAAACTATCGTATTTAAAGTAAGGTTTCATATTATGTCAGCAAGTAATTAACTTATGTTTGAAAGGTGGTCATATCATGTACCAAAAGTTGCTGAAGTCTCTCTTCTAGCTGGTAAAAGTAGGAGTTTGCATGACCTCACACTTTTCGTTGCGTAGTTCGTTCTGTTGTATGATGGCGTGAGTGTGTGTCTTGGCTACCTCTGTGTACTGCTGTGTGCCTAGATGCCATGCACTCTCATTGTGTTTGAAGTAAATATTGGAGACAGGAGGGTTACCCATAACAGCTTGGCCTGTTGATTACAGCTAGAAATCACTGTTTTTTGTTCCCTCCCGCTCCCTGCCACCCCAGCTTCCCAGGACGTGGATAGCCTGGCTCTCAGCTCCTTGCCTCATATTTCTTCTGTAATTTGTACCTAGAGAGTATGATTGTCCTAATTCAAGAGTCACTAAAAATCATCGTGTTATCATTGCATTATCACCAAAGGATAAGTCCTAGCACCAGTTGCTTCAGTTATCAGCATGTTCCATTTCAATTTTAGAATTAGCCACATAATAAAATCTTAGAACCTTCCTCGAGAAAGAGCTACCTGAGATGTAGGTTTGTTACATGGTTTTCCCCCGTTTTGTGCATTTCTCTCTTTTTTTTGTTTGTTTGTTTGTTTGTTTTTGTTTGTTTTGACTGCACTATGAGTTTTGTAATGTCCTTTTCTTGCCAAAACAAACACGAGATGAACTGGACTTACTCAGACAAATTATGAAGCCAGTGTATCCTTCCTTCCTTCAGTTCCAGCAATAATGAATGGTCAGCTCTTTTAAAATCTGTATCTCTCTTATTCATTTTAATGTATTTTTACTTTAAGATGAACCAAAATTATTAGACTTATTTAAGATGTACAGGCATCAGAAAAAAAGAAGCACATATGCTTTCGGTGCGATGGCACTCACTGTGAACATGTGTAACCACATATTAATATGCAATATTGTTTCCAATACTTTCTAATACACTTTTTTATAATGTTGTGTGTGGTGCTTGTTCAGGTCGAATCTGTTGTATCCAGTACAGCTTTAGGTCTTCAGCTGCCCTTCTGGCGAGTACATGCACAGGATTGTAAATGAGAAATGCAGTCATAATATTTCCAGTCTGCCTCTATGATGATGTTAAATTATTGCTGTTTACCTGTGAACAAGGGATGTACCACTGGAGGAATAGAGTATCCTTTTGTACACATTTTGAAATGCTTCTTCTGTAGTGATAGAACAAATAAATGCAACGAATACTCTGTTTGCCCTATCCCGTGAAGTCCACACTGCCATAAGAGAAGACCCAGCAGAGCAGGAATCTGCCAAGACTTTCTCCCAGTGAGATCCCAGTATGAGAGGGAGAAGAGATGGGCCTCGGGACAGCGGCAGCACCACTTGGGAACATGTGTGGTATCATGTGGCCAGCGCAGCAGTTCAGCGCAGCAGACCTCCCGTCTGCAACAGTGCTGGGCAAGGGGATTCTAAGTCCCAGTCCTGAGGGTGGGTGGGGACAGAGGGCAACAAAAGATACATTTCCAGTTCTCCACTGCAGTATGCTGCAGTCATTCTGTGAGTGGTCGGGCCCAGGGTGATGGTAGCACAGAGGACAGAGTGACCACAGTGAGTACACCTTCAGCATAGCCACTTTGCAGAGCCACAAGGGCTGGGCCAGTGCTGGGAGGTTCGTCTGAGCTCTGCTGCAGAATCTCACTACTGCAGACTCTCTGGTGAAAATCCTTGTGCCTTTCGGATGAAAAGCCATATATCATTTGGATTCAGATCTAGCCAATCAAGTCAGGTGACTACCTTTAATGTGGCACAACATCAGATCCAAACAAGACGAAGCTCTAGGGAAATAAACAGTGTATTGGGTTTCACATCAGGGCCTGGCACCACTACCCAAGCAAGACTTTTGAAAATGTCTTTGCCAAGGCAGCATCTTTAGAACTTTTCAGCCTCCTTAGGTTATCTCATTGAGGGATCATGTTGTATATATGTACACATACATATAATGATACATCTGTTTACAAATCTGTTCAGCCATTTTTATAGCTATGCCTTGCATATTTCCCAGTGATCACGGTGCAAAAAAATAAAGAATATCTACAGTTAGTTAAAAAATAGCCTGGACTCAAGAGGGACAAGTAATTTTGAAGGGTGGGGCTAGGACAAGAAGGTGATAAAGATGTTGATGTGTATTTTTGTAACATTGTAAAATACCGCCTAGCAGCTCAGTGCCTTAGGAAGCTAGACCAGCAACATAGTGACATGAAAAAGAGGTTCCAAAACTCTTTTAGGAGCCACGGGTAGGATGACAAGCTTCATTGGTTAGTTTTCACTACCTTGTCTTTTACAGAAGAATTATGCTCAACATGACCTTTTGACGCTGTAAATCTTGAGTATTCATTTACCTTCTTCTGGTCTCCTGGAAACAGCTGCCAGCTGCATTTCACTTCTCTTCCTGAGGAGTGGGGTAAATTTAAGTCAAGCTGTAGTTTACATGTTACTATAGAACTTTGGAATAGGAAATTTAAAATCAGGATTGGGGACCAGGAGACCAAAAATTCCTGATCTCATTTCTGATGAATTTGTCACAATTTCTGTCAAAATAAAATGTCTTGCAGGTTGTGACTCCTTGGTGAAACCCTCTCACATTCTCGTTGGAAGCACCTGGGTTCTCAAGGAACAAAATCCCTTTGGCTGTCTTTTCTTTTATGGCCTTTCAACTCCAACACAGGGCCAGGCACAAAAGAGACACTCAAGGTATTGAGCAATTGGTAAAAGACCGGGAGGAAGTTCTCAGACAACCAAAGCAGAAACTCCACCTTCCTCCAAAGCCCAGGACATCCTTCTAAAAACTTCTGGCCTTTTCTCTGCACTAGAACCCAGAACTGCTGGCACAGGGTTGCTGTGCAGAGCTGAAGTCAAAATGTTGCTGTTGCCTGTACAGACCTGTCTTCTCCGCCTTTTTGCAAATCATCCGCCCCTAACTTCCTCTAAGGAGGCAGAAAGGGAGTCCCCCTGGCTCTTAGAATAGCAGCCCCACCCTCAGCATCCTAGGCTCCCATTGGCTTCTCCTGCCATTAAATAGGCCAGAGCAAAACCAACCCCCGGTTTGGGGCTGCCATGAGACTCCCTCATGGACTCCAGCCTTGCCCATGCTCCACTGCCTCCAATCGTCTCCCAGGATTTTATTTCCCAAATGCAGCTCAGAATCACCTGAGTGGCAATTAGAAATGCAGCTTTCAGAAGCCTCCTCCTGAACATTCTGGAGCTGGAGGCCTGGACACAGCCCACCCACGACGTGTGGGACTAGCCCCCAAATTGTGCTAAGCATATTTCCAGTCCATTCCTCCTAGAGACAGTTACACCCTTGCCTCTCTTCCTGGGCGTAAACCCATTTTTGGAGAGAAGGGGAGGAATCAATAATAGTCTCTTGTTTTTTTTCCTTCTTGAGTTTGAAAAAACCCAGATATTATAGATAAAAGAAGCAACAAGTGGGAAACAACAACAGAAAACAGCTTTCTTACTCATAAAACCGAGAGGAGAGGACACAGCTTCATGGTGTGACCCCAGTGGGCATTACACTCATCCTGCATTAGACTTGCCCACCTGGCCACAGGTAGCTATTAAGCTCAGGAGCCCCCAGCAAAGGCTGAGTCCTGCCCTGCAGGATGGGGAGAGGGAACCAGATCCTGCACCCTGCAGGCAGCAGAACCCCGTGGAGCAAGAGGAAGCGCACTCGGTTCCTACATCCAGACTCAGGTTCAAACCACTCCTTCCCTCCTGGGGTCCAGCAAGGGGCTTTACCAAAGTCCATCCACACGGAAACAGAAGGCAAGAAAAGAGAGTCCACAGCCATCCCTGCATCACTCCTTGGATCTCAGCACGTTTGCCCTAGTGGAGAAGCCAAGTCTGTTCACCTGGACCTCCATGGTCCACTAAGATGGGAGGTCATGCCTCAGCTGCCATTCGCCTCCGCAGTGACTCTCAGTGTCACAGTGCCTCTCTCTGGCCGCACTTCAGTGGGAGCCTCCTAAAGGCCTCCCTGCCTCCCAGTCTCCTTAGTCCAACCCAGCCTTCTGAGTTCTCAATATTGATTCTGTTAAAGAAGGAAACTGATCAATCACAGACCCTGCCCTGCACACAGATCTCCCCTGGTTTTCTGCTACTTCAGAGCCAAGTGCCGTTTTCTCAGCCAGGAGCTCAAGGTGGCCCTGCCTTAGAGGTGTCCCTCTGGGCATGTTGAGATGTGCATATGGCATGGTGGTTAGCAATGGGACTCTGGAGCTGCCAAGCCTGGGTATGAATATCTGCTCTGTACATTAAGGCTGTGTGACATCGGACACACAGCCTAACCTCTCTGAGCCCCAGCTTTCTCCTTACTGAAAGCCTTGAGGGTTATAGCGAGCGAGGGTTAAATCCTCAGTGTCTGTGGAGCACTGGGCTCCGTGCTGCGGGAGTGGCTGCTCAGACTTTCTTGCCTCACCTGGCATTTGTATAGCAACTTCTAGCCCCCTTATCTCATTCCAGCTGCGTGACAGCCAAGCAAGACAGAGACCATCCGTGTCCCCCTTAGAGATCGGACAGTTGTGTCTGGGAAACACCAAACCTCCTACGTAGCCACAGCATGCTGGACATGTTCTGCATGAGCCTGGGGAGGATGATATGTGCCCCATCATAAAGTGAAAGAAGCATCTCAGGGCTCCACAGAGCACCCAGAGTCCAGGGCAGCAGAGGCAGAATGGGCCCAGGCCCCTCAGGCCCAATCTTCTCCCAGTTCGCACTCCATCTCCTCAGTGCCACCTCCAGGGAGGATATGGGATTTGATACACAGGAGTGACAGGGTTTGCAATCCAATGGCTTCTGAATTCCAGGAAGGGGAGGGAAAAGCTGCGGGTGAAAACCCGCTTTCAGAGGAGTTTCCCTTGGCTGCCTCCTCAACCAAACTCATACAGAAATTGCACATCAAGTTTCCCAGCCTCCATCTCGGTGAGCAGGCCCCTTCACTTCAGAGAATTCAGAGGCCTCTCCAGGGCATATGCCAGGGCAGGCACAGAGCGAGGAGGTGGGGTTGGGGGTTCTGGAGAGCTCTGGTCCCCTCCAGCCCCGCAGAGCATGCAAGGCGGCTGGGCTACCGGAGAGCTGGTCCCTGAGAGTATGGAGAATGCATGAATCTGAACTAGAAACAGAAGGGTGGGAGGACCAGAAAAAGAAATGAGAGCCAGACAGAGGCTGAGCAATGAAGGGCTATTTCAGAGCTCTGGAAACACAAGCTATGCTAAGCATCAGGGGCATGGGAGAGCTCTGCAAAATATCAGGAAGCCTAAAAGCATCTAGTCAAAGATGAGCGCAATTACAGCAAATATACTCAAGACCAAGGACAAGAGCAGGAGCATTTCCCCAATTAGACAGCGTCCCTTCTGTGTCCCTGCCACCAGCATACAATGACACATTTGACTTTTGACTTCATTCTGTTCTCTCTGCACTGCATCTTATCCCTGGCTCTTCTTCATCTTAAGATCCTTCATTGCTTTGTTGAATAACTTGAGCTGCAAAGGGGGAAACTGGGAAGTTGGGAATAAAGTAAATCAATTTCTTCTTGACACAAGGGACACTCCTGACGTCACATAATGACCTGACCCACTCACATCACATCACTCCTGGGCCCTCAGTGCCTGGCTGTGTGCTGGGATCAAGGCTCACAGCATCGCAGGGGTTGGGGACTGTCACTACCTGCTTGTGCCATGTGTACTCCCTGTCTGTCTCTATGAGTTCCACTGTCACCTCCAGTGCTGCAGATGAGGATTATGAAGCTTGGAAAAGCTGAGTCACCTGCCTGGGGTCACACAGCTGGAAAATACTAGGACCAGCACTTGCCCCTGGGTGTCTGGCTCCTGCGCCTGCCCTCCAGAGAGCACAGGGAGAAATGACCCAGCACAAAGGTGATTATGAAGCAAGGTGCAATGAAAAGAGCTCTAAGGTAATAAAGCCCAGTGGAAGGAAACGTCACTTCTCCCTGGAGGATTACAGAAGGCTTCCTGGAAGAGATCTTGTCTGATTCCAGCTTTCCAGAATGACTGGGACTTTGACATTGGAAGCAGGGGGCAACAAATGTGAATGAAATCTACTGTGCATCAGAACCGGAAGTCCAGCAGCAGTAGCCCCGTTTGTCTGGGAAGGAGAAAAAAAATGGGAGATAAATTCAGAAATGTAGTTTGAGGACAGACAGGAGGCATTTGAACAGGTGAATAGGGAGGCATCCAGGAGCCTTAGGAGGTGAGAAGGAGGGGGTGTGCAACGGGAACTCTGGAGACAGGGAGGGGGCCATGCCGTCCCGGCAGAAGAGACGCGTTACCCAGAGCAGGTGTGCTGACGCTAGCCAGCAGAAGACAGGAGAGGAGAGAAGCAGAAGGAGAGGACCAGACTCTGTCACAAGGACGCAGGCTCCATGAGCAGGGATTTTTTTTTTTTTTACTGTAGCGCCATATCCTCAGTGTCAAAAAGAGTACCTGGAACATAGCAGATGTTCAATAAACATTTGTTGCATAACATCTATTTAAGATAATTAAATCTATTGTGCTTTGAAGAGAGGTGAGGAGTTGAAACTTAGTTTGAGAGCCTCTATGAGCCATCACTGAGAAAAGGGAAAATGGGCAGAGGATTCGAGGAGGAGAACTTGGTTTTGTGTAAGCGCGAGTGGGACAGCTGGGTCCCCGTGGATAGCTGATGCATTTGGGAGTCATGAGGCATGGGCTCACGTAATGGGGGCTGTGACAGGTACATGTCACTCAGGAAAGAGATGGAGGCACGGGATGACTCTGGGGAGCATGGGGAGAGGAGGAACAGGAGGAACTGGGCAAAGGAAACAAGAGTGGCTGCTCCAGGTAGGAAAGCCTGCTGCGGACAGCATCAGATTTGCTTTTTTAATTCAAAAGGAGAGGCCCATAAATAGGTTCAGTAAAGCACATGGAATAAGGAAGGGGGCAGAGATGAGGCCCCTGGGCCAGGTATTCAGGATGCTGGCAATAACCATTAAGTGGTGGGCGGCAGCAGCCTGCAAGGGTGGGCAGAGGTGGGCTCTGGAGAGCAGCCAGAAGAGAAGACGGGACCCTGCAGCGTAGCCCAGGCCTCATGGGGGCCGATGCTTTAGAAAGGCCAAGTCCTTGTCTGCATTTTCCTAGGGAGAAAGGTTTCATGGGGATGTTCCCTTGCTTTTCCTGCTTTTTGACATGGGCAAGACAGGAACAAGGTGGACGTCCCTTGAACTCTGCCTCCCGTCCATGTCTGGGATCTGGGCTTCTCCAGGCAGGCTGTATCACCTTCCAGCTCCAGGAGCGGCCGGGCAGGTCCCCATCCCTGGAAGCAGGCCCTGGGCCTGGGCTGAGCAGATGGCCCTGGCAACTCGGTGAATCGGCACAATGGGAAGCAGATGCACCCGCCATGGGTCCCCAGGCACAACTGGAACCTGCTGGGGGAGGAAATTTGCATAATAAGGATAATTTGGTACCAAAACTGTCCCCTGAACTGAGCTGCATGGATCTCGATACAGTTAACAAATTTCACTTCTTCTTTCCCATGTTTTGTCAAACCAACTGGGTTGTGACGTTGAGTGTGTGAATTGTCCCAAGGTTTCTCTTTCTCTGCCCCATGAGTCAGCCCTGGCCTCTCTCTCTGCTTGGCTACCCACTGGCCCAAGGAGGTACCATGCACACGCATATGGGCCTCTCCTGAACAAGGCCACCTCAAGACCTCCCTCTGTGGGCACGACCATGCGGGATCCCAGGCTCCCAGAAGGCCTCAGTGGCTGCGGCCTCCTTTCCGCCACTGTCTCACGGTGCTGCTCCTCCCCAGGCACCTGCGAGAGCTTCCTCATTGTCATCCTCCCTCCAGCTTCCTGTGGGCAGAGGGTGGGCTGGGCCCCACAGTAAGGAGGCTGTGCAGTTTCAGGGCCCCTCAATTCAATTCCCCTTTCAGGGACCTCCTCCCTCTGGGCACTGCCCTGATCCCCACCCTCAGTGGGCATTGACCTTTGTAAAACCCTCTGTAAATCCCCTCTGTCCACACCCACTTCCCACCTCTGCGAGCACCACGATTCCTTTTTTAAGTTGGTTTCATACCACCCCATGGGAGAACAGTGGTGTGTTTACATGCATTGATAGGAAATTAAAGCCAGTCCCGGTAAAGGCAGGGACCCTGAGAGCTGCAGGAAACTGGTCAGCTGGTGTCCCAGGTCAGATCCCCATCTCCAGGAAGGCATCCAGCCTCAGTGAGATGTGACCATAAATGATCCCTCCAGCCTCTTCCCAACATCCAAATCACACCCGATTCCCAGGTTCCCTCGCATCACAGGGACCTGCTGGCCCTGGGAAGTCTTCCCGTGCCTGGCTGCCTGATGAGTTCTTCTGGGACAAGGCAGAACTTATTGCATCTAATTTTTAGAGCTTTCTTAAGACCTGGTCTCTGAGTTCATGTCGGTCATGTTAGGGCTCTCACCCCGCAGTGTGTGGGATGTCCACCTCCTCCATCGGACCGTGAGCCTATGGAGGTCAGAGGCTGGCCTCACACATCCTGAGCCTCTAATAACAGCAGAGTGAAGGCTGAAGATTTCATCCCAGAGCCCTGGCCTCTCTGAGGTCTTATCTCATCCCAGGCAGTGACACAGGCCTGAGGCCCACAGCTTTCCCTTTGAAGCCCTGCCCATCTTTCTACTTGCTCCACGGCCAACATCAACTGCCCCCACCCCAACCCCAGAGGAAGGGCCAGACACAATAGGATGCTGACCCCTGGGCTCCCTGAGCTCCCTGGGTGCTCCAGGAGGGTCCTCTCCTCATCTGAGCATTCAGGCCCTTCTTTTGGACAAGGAACTCCTCCAGAGGACAGGCAGAGTGGTCCTGGGGTGAATCGGCTGAATCTAGAGAAGGGCTGTGGGGCGTGGAGGCATTCAGCCATGCAGCAGTCAGTGTGGGGGAGGGGGATTTCCCTCAAGAAGCCTTCTGGGGCTTGTTATTTTCCAATGTAAACATGCTTTTAGTCCTATAAACGTGGGCTTGTGTAACGCTCATTCAAGTGCCACCCTATATACACAGTTCTGTCGTGTCCCGCCAGCATTGATCCAGGACCAGGGTCTCTGTCCCTGACCCCTGGTCCTTGCCATCCCAGGACCAGGGGTCAGAGACAAAGACATGACGATGTAAGGCCGCCGCCCTGGAGGAGCCACGGGTGAGATGGGCAAGAGTGTCCACAGACAAGCTCTGGGCTGCCGACACAGACACCCGGGACCCAAAGGTACTCAGGGACCAAGTGCATCTCAGCTAAATCTTGAAAAACAGAAGGCAGAGAGGGGACACATTGACTTATACAAAATACTCGAAGCCAAAGAAGGCAGAAAGACTGGAAGACAAACACAAAACAAAACAAAAAGGCCCACAAATAGAGTAGAGAACAGTTACAAACATAGTCAATAGGAATCCAGGGTCCCCACAATCTCTTGGAACATCAGTAGTCTAAGGATAGCAATTGAAAGAGAGAATTTCAGTGGATCCAAAGGCATGACCCAACTAGATATTGTCTGTAAGAATCCATTTTAAGTATAATGACACATATGGATTGAAAGTAAAGAAATGGAAAAAAATATCATAGTTACACTATCGAAAGAAAGCAGGATTGATTTCAGATACAGCAGAGTCACAGAAAGCAAAGGCGTCAGGGTAAGCAGGAGTATTCCATAATGACATGGGGTCCATTTTCCAACAAGACGTTCGATCCTTAACATGTACACGCCTAACAACAGAGCACCAGCATAATGAGGCACAAGCAGAGAGAACCACACAGAAATCAGTGAACCCACTCTTATTGCTGGAGATTCCAACATTCTCCATCAGAAATAGACAGATCCAGTAGGCAGAAAATCAGTAAGGACACAGTTGAACTGAAAGACGGGAGTTATTTGGGCAAAGAAAGGCAGCAGACTGTTTCAGGCAGGGGGTGCAGTGTGAATGCAGTACAGAGCCTCGGACTTGGAATAATGTTGAAGGAAGGCCAGGCCGTGGGGCTGGGTGGGAGGAGTGTCCTGGGGGCTGGGGGTGCCAGAGGCCCAGGGAGGAGGGGTCCACCACTCAACCAAAGAAGTGCCCTCTGAGAGCTGGGGAAGGGGGCAGGAGTTGCAGGGCTGTCATGAATGCAGGAGCCCCCTGAGGAAGGGCGGAGAGGGGTGTGAGCACCAATTTCAGGTAGTGAAACTAAGGCCAGGGAAGCAGAGAGCCGTTTTCAAGGTCACAGGGAGTCACCCTCAAGCCACATTTCCTAAAGCCCATTATGCATAATGCAAAAAAGGAGAATGGGGCAAATGATATGGGAAAAGCCACACACTCTTCCCTCTTTTGGAAATCCACAAGGTGCCTTAGCATTTGAAATGCCCTGGGAAGAATGGAAGATGGTTTATTTAATCCAGCTTTCCACAGATATAGTTCACCTGAAAATGTCCCACCTGCCCTCTTTAACATTACCCTTAATACGCATGTCTCTGTAGGAAGGGAAACACTTTAGGAAATGGGGTCCTAGAGGGAACACCGAGAGCCAGGGAGGGGCCACAGTCAGCCTGTCCCCTGCTCTCCCCTGGCCTGGCCGTGGTCCTGGCCTGCTGCCCTGGGGTTGCTAACGTCCCCAGCACTCCGCTCCCGTCCTGCAGTGCCGGGCCCTGGATCATGGATGAAGGCACAGGCTTGGCTCGCACGGCGACTTGGCAGCAGTTACGCCATCCCAGGGTGAAGCGGGGTGGCCCGGAGCCTGCTCCAAGGTCACCAGGCAAGCTGTCTTCTGACTTCTGGAAATTAGCCTTACCCTGAGAGAGGAACTGGCTTGGTGGGAGCCTCTGTCTGCTGCACACAGAGTGGAGCCCGGGGATTTTAGCACTGAGGCTGAGTGGGGTGGAGGGGAGCCTAAGGCCCTTTCTCCTTAGGGCAGGAAGCAGAGAGGCAGGACTGTCGCCTCCACAGCTTGCGTCTCTACTCGGCATTGAAATTCAGGACCTGACAATGGGCCTGAATACTTCAGAACAGATTTGGGTCCTAAGCATCGGTGTGGACCATATGAAGGGTACCAGCTCACTATTTCTGCGTGCTTGCTCGTTCAGGCCTGGATGAAAAGTAGCATTAGCTTCACTGTAAAATGCTTAGAGACTCGTTTTACTGTGCCCACTCACTAATATGGGATCCTAAGGCTCAGACAGGACAAGTAACATCCCCAAAACCACACAGTGTTCACAGATCCTCGAAGCCAGGATAAGGCAATTCACAGTAACAAAATCAGTGCAATATGCCAATATTGAAGTAATTTAAGATCTTAATAACATATCTGAGTTTTAAAAGTAGAGAAGAAGAAAAGGTATCAGTTAAGTCAATAAGTTGTTTGTTTTCCAGATATTTCCCTACAACTGGATGCCTTTAGGTCATATTTATTTTTATGTTTGACCATGTAGAGATCTTTCCATGTGGAGTCAGTCATTTGAAATCATAAACAAGAATCCTCAGAATGGTTTCTCTTGGGTAGCAAACCCCCTTAAAATACCTCATGTGGGGAGGTTGCAGTGGGGAGGACAGAATAGATTTGGGAAAGAGAAACATGATAAAGAGATCTGACAATGAACTTCAACGGCATGCGCCTGACTTTCAACAATGGAACAGGAGAAGTGCTGAACAGGACTGGTTGTTCAGAGGAAAAATCAGAAGTAGAAGAAGTAGGCCGGGAGCAGTGGCTCACACCTGTAATCCCAGCACTTTGGGAGGCCAAGGCGGGCAGATCACCTGAGGTCAGGAGTTCGAGGCCAGCCTGGCCAACATGGTGAAACCCCGTCTCTACTAAAAATACAAAAATTAGCCGGACGTGGTGGCAGGTACATGTAATCTCAGCTACTCAGGAGGCTGAGATACGAGAATCGCTTGAACTCAGGAGGTGGAAGTTGTATTGATCACACCACTGCATTCTGGCCTGGGCAACAGAGTGAGACTCTTTCCAAAAAAAGTAGGAGAAGTAGTATCTTGGGTAGAAAAATAGCACAGAAAAAGGTTCTTTCGTACCCAGCTTGTTAATATGTAGTGATTATTTTCAAAGTTTTAGCCAGGTATCAAACAGATACATAGCACAAGATGTTACCTTTTTGAATGATGTGAGTCTCAATTATCTCAAAAGAATCTCCTCCACAGCCCCTGTTCTGTACTGTGCAAAATCCTTAGCCCAACCTTGGGATAAAATTAAATCTTTCCTGTTCTTGACAATCTCCATGCTTTAAAATCACATTTGTAAAGCCACAAGTGACAACAAAGCCTTCCAGCATTAGCAGACCCCAGAAGGCATAATGCTTAACCTAACAGCACATAGTTGGTGTGGAGTAAATGTTTGTGAAATAGTCATAATTCCTCACTTCACATCCTGATGGTAGCTATTCTGTTCATCTGAATATTCTTTAATATGTAGAACGGCTGCAGACCAGGGTATGACGAATGCGCAACTTTATTTCTGCCCTAGGATCCGAGAGGGCAGGAAGCTACTGCATTGACTAGCAGCCAGCCATCTCCAGGATTTCCAATGTCGACCAACAAGGAAAGCCTTTCTCACTGCCAGGCCTTCCTTCAGAAGGGCCCCGGACCCAGGAGCTAACTAGCTTTCCCACTGCACAGATGAACAGAGCATTCCCTCCAGTGGATACCGCCACATTCACGGAATGAGGATTTTTATGGGCCAGACACATAGAGAAAAGAAACAGAGGAGTCGTTATTCCCACACCTTAGAGAAAAATGGGTCTGGGCCAGCCCCTCACTGAGGTCCCCCAGGTGCTGGGTACCACAGCCCTCACCAGCCCCTGGCACCCTCAGGGCAGCTGGGGCTCTCGATAATGTGAACTGTAACTCGTAAAGAGCAGGATGATGCTAAGAAAACAATCTCTCATTCTAAGGAGTACTTGGTTACTGATACACACTGGGTACCTACAACCCCCTTAGGCAGTGCTAAGTGTGTGAGAGAGTAAATGTAGTCACCGGAAAGGCACACCTCCCAGTTACACAGAGCGATCCTACTTCCGGGTCGTCTTCCGTTTCACACCTGGAGCGTCACGAAGCCAGAACCTGCAACACAGTGTGTTTCTTTTGTTCCCCACATCGAGGGTCTACGCAGGACAGTGCTTTTCCACAGAGTAGCCACTAGCCACACATAGCTATTTCAATTTACATTAAAATGAAATAGAATTGAAACTTCAGCCCCTCAGCTTTATTGGCCACATTCCAGGTGTTCCATCAGCAGACGTGACTGTGCCTGCCACAGTGGACAGCACGGACATGGACACAGACGTTTCTGTCATCGTAGAAGTCTCTGTCAGGAAGTGCTGATGACACGCCAGTGCCTGCCTTGCTCCCTGGGGCTCCCCACGGTCTAGCACAGTGCCTGGCACAAGGTAGGGGGGTGCCCAGAAAAGATTTAATTCCCACCCCAAGTAAACTATTCATTCCCAGCTTGTTCCCCAACGAAGTCTGCCCTGGGGTACTAAATCCTGAAGGCTGCCCTCAGTATTCAAAGTAGGCAGCAACTTTCACTTCTTCTTTTTCGACCTGGCCCTTCACTCTGCCTGAGAGGGAAATGCCACTTGCCTGAGGACGTGTGCTTTCTCTCAAGCAGGCACACTGGTCCCCCCTCTCCAGGTGTGGGCTGACATGCTGGCTCTCTTCCTTGAATGCCGAGGCATGCCTGGGATCTCCTAGCCCCACACCCTGTCTCTTGTGAGTCTGAGCCCTGGTGGGTTTCTGTGACTTCCAGTCCCCTCCTGCCAGTAGCAACCTACAAAACAGAAACTGAGAGGGTGGGATTTCCAGCAAATAGGGAAGGACTCGCTACGCCCTGCTGGTAGATTGTTGCAGGATCATCCTCCTCTCAGGAGAAAAAGAGGAAAAAAAGGCAAATCACTTTCCTCTTGCTTCTGCTTCTCCTAAATAAACTGCTTGCCTAATTTCCTTTGCAGTTAGAGAAATGTTCCTTGTGAAAGCTGCTATTTCCACACATTCACACACTGTGCAGATTCTGGGGCTCCTGGAGGCATTTGCTTTTCCAGGTTCCCTCTCTCTGTAGTGGAGGCTGTTCTTGCATCTCTACTTGAAAAGAAACCCCAGGGCAAGTCGGCCTGGCTGAAGTCTTCCGATTCTTCTTTCAGTGGAGGGGTGCTGGCCTCCACTGGACCCTAGGGACAGGCAGGACACAGCTCTGGAAGGTTCCATCTGAAGGCTAGGGATGTCCCTGCCTGGCCCCATGACCATGCCAGCCAACACAGCCGCTCAGTGAGGCAGGCTTCTCTGCCCTACATGCAGGATTTGAGAAAGTCTGACCACTCCTATACTCATGGGCATGTAAATAATGTCCTTCCCCTTTCCTAATTCCAACCTATGCTTGGATAGCTTGTGTATGTTGGGACGTGGGTGAATCTGTTTGGCTAATAATAGCTTCATCTGCTTCCTCTGTAAAAGCAGAGACTAAAAAGAGCTCATTTTAAGAGGAGTAGGAAAGATTGGATGAGATAAGACATGTGAAGAGAGCACCTGGAAAATGCCCAAGATGATCAATGATCAATTCATTATCAGGCATGATCGTGAGAATAGCTTGCTCTGTGCTGAGGCTGTATGCATACCCTGGGGTGGCGGGGGAGGGTAGCAGAAATCTCAAAAGCACGACAGCGGAAAGAATGAGTCCTTACCTCTCTCCCACTCCTCCACCGTTTCATTGTGTCTGGTTGATGCCAGAGAGAGCAGTTCACTTAAAAGAGATCAGAAGCACTTTTCACATAGATAGAAGCAAGCATCAGTAAAGCAACTCAGCTGGATATCTCCCAAGTGATAAATACAGGCCGGAACATTTTTAAAGTTCAATTAATTTAGTACAAAAGTTAAAAAAACTAAGTACAGCATATTAAAATAGAAAAATAGAAAGTGAAGAAACCCAAAATTTGAGCTTTTGGGCAAATGAATTGACCGAATATTCCCTAACATCTGAGTTGGAATTCCTTAAAAAGCTGTCAACAGTTAAAGTGGTTGTCATGGCGGGATGGGTCACATAGCCTCCAGGGCCTTCATGGAGCAGTGGGGAAACCTGAGAGACGCCCTCCACCTAGTGGTGAAGGAACGCAAGACTGGACAGAACGGATGTAGTTAACCAATGCCATTTCCAGGGAGGAGGAGCTGCACCCCAACCCCTGCAAGCCTAACCCAGCTCCTCCTGGGGAGAGGGAGAAGCTGAGCCGAGGGCCAGCAGGGAACTTACCCAGGTCACTTACCAAGTTAAGGGTAGACACAGGGCTGCTAGCCAGGTTGATTCTTTGCTTAGGGCTTGACTTCAAAATTACCCTTAAGACCAGCTTTTGTGCCTACTCACATCAATTCTTGCATAAACCCTGCTAACACCCAGAGCAGGGTTATCTCCCACACCAGAGGGGCTGTGCAGGGACTGTCGCTATGTGGCCCAGAACCCTTCTGGCCTGGATGGATGCTCCTGTCTTACTCTGGCCTGTGGACCCACCCTGCCTCAGTTGAGCCTCGCCAAGGCCTGAACACGGGGTGTAAGGAGCCTGCATGTGCTAAGAACCCAGCTCAGAATGCACTTTTTCTCCCTGCTGGCCCCTTTACCATGGCTGCCACTGCTGTCTGCCGCCTGCACGTGCACAGCCTGCGAGGCCATCCTGGAGAGGGTGGATGAAAGAAAACAGCCCCTGGAAGCCAAGAGACCTGGGCTCAAATTCCCAACCTACAAATTGTGAGTCAGGTGATCTTGGGCATGTTATTTACTGTCTGCGAACCCCCATGTTGCCTGCGAAGTTAACGATAATAATCTCTGCCTAAAAAGGAGGCTGTGAAGATGCAATGAGATGGCAGAGGAATGACATAGGGCCCAGCACATGGAAGTCTTGGAAAAAGGCAGCTCCCTTCCCCTGCCCCTCAGCCTCCCATTCACTCCCACACCCTCAGCGCTACTTAGATCTTGTCATCTGCTTATCCAAACTGACTCACTTAGAAGTGAGTTAGGCCCAGCTTTCAGACAGGGAGACCCAGGAGCACCACTGTGGTGAGGACACAGCTGAGGAGAAGACAGGCATTCCTCATTGCGTTTAGACCGCACCCCTCTTTCACACGCTTTGCTTTTCCTGTTCTCTCTCCATGAAACAAGGCGTCATCCACCAGAAGCCTTTACTTCTCTTGTGATGAATCACTTGTATCTTTGAATGGGCAACTAAATTCAAGTAAATCGTTCAGCACTCTTTTTTTCTTTTTTTTTTTTGAGATGGAGTTTTGCTCTTTCGCCAGGCTGGAGTGCAGTGGCGTGATCTCGGCTGACTGCAACCTCTGTCTCCTGGATTCAAGCAATTCCCCTGCCTCAGCCTCCTGAGTAGCTGGGACTACAGGCACCTGCCACCACACTCGGCTAATTTTTTGTATTTTAGTACCAACGAGGTTTCACCATGGCCAGGATGGTCTCCATCTCCTGACCTCATGATCCTCCCACCTCGGCCTCCCAAAGTGCTGGGATTACAGACGTGAGCCACCGTGCCCCCCTCCATTCAGCACGCTTGATACCCATTTTATTTGTCAGAGACAACCCAAATATCCATCAACTCGGATGGATAAAAATCATGGTACATTGATGCAATGGGATACTACTCATCAGTGAAAAGGAATGAACATCGATGCATAAAACGAGCTGAATGAACTTCAAAATAATTATGTTTCACTAAAAAAGTCAGACAAAAAAGACCCTTTATATAAAATACTAATAGATGAAAACTATTGCAGTTCAGTAGTTGCCTGGGATTGAGGGGAGAGCCAGAGGTGGGAGGAAGGAATTTCCAAAGGACAAAGGCAAGGAACTTGGGGATTATGCATGTGGGTTTTATTTTATTGTGGTGATGGTTTTATCTGTGTATATATTTATTAAAATTTATCAAATTTACACAGGTAGAGTTTATTGCGTCTCAATTATACCTCAACAAAGCTGCTTTGCACGTTTAGGGATCTGACTGGGATGAAATCATTTTGAAACTGCACCTGAGTTTTGAGAGCTTTTCTGAGCATGCTGCCAGATCCCCAGGAGGCCTTTGGCGCTGACTCTACAACACCAGAGCATCTCAGGAGAACACTCAGAAGCTGGGGTACACAGCCATGAAGCCAGGGTAGGCAGCTGATCTGGACTCACAGATACTGCTGTGCTAGTCAGACCACACCTGGGGCAGCCTTTTATTTTTAATTGTATTTAGTTAATGTTTGAATTATGGCTCACTTCAGTTCAGAATTCTTTGAGATGATTTTAAGTACAGAACAGTCCCTAATATCGAGTGTGCAAGAAATTACGTTTTTGCTTTCTTCCTTTTTTATTTTAATGAATTATTTTAATTTTTTCTCCAGGCCTTGTCATATTAAGATGGCAGAAAATCAACCTCAGCAATCCGGGCCCCCCTACTCAGGCTGCCGAGCTCCTAGGGCCTCACACAGGCCTGGGATCCAAGCGTCCCCTGCACTAGCTGCCATCTTTCCACTGATGATGGCCTCTCCTTGGTCCTTCTGGCTTTGCTGGTTCTCTTGCTCTGGGGAAGTGCTGAGCTGAGGAACCCTTGGTAAGGTAAAGTTGGTTCTTCCTGTTGCATTGTGGCCCCACCTCTGAAGCTCTGTCATTCATTGCCTTAGGGCACTGCCAAAAATCTATGACAGTGGACCAGTCCCCATCTCCCCTGCCCCTTACCCTTCTCTCTTCCCTTCTCTTTTTCTCCTCTCTCCTTCCATCTCTCTCCTCTCCGTCTTTCCCCTACCCTCCTTCTTTCTCTCTCTCTCCTTCCTGCAGTCCAAAGAAGCATTGCTTTTGTCTGAAGGGAATTCCCCCTTCTCTCCATAGTTTCTTCAGGCACCGCTTTTCCCCACATCCTATTGTCTTTGTTAGATTTAGGAAGCCTATCTTAAATATCCTCCCAGGCAAGAAACTACAGACTTAGCTACCTGTTATGGGAAGAGAAAGAAGAAAAGAAAGCAGAAATAATAAGTGAACATCTCAAAAACCATCTTTTCCCATATGTAAGAAAATATAAGTTCAAAAAATCAATACCAGAGCTAATATAAATGAAAACAAATGGTTAAAATGAGGCAAACACACACACACACACACACAACATGTGTACGTGTATCTATATCTATAACTTATCTCCTGATTTAGGGTTCTAAGCTATGTTAGTTACTAGTTCCATGGCTTTCCTTTTAGGAGAATACAATGTACATTACACTTGACTCTGAGAGCAATGTCTCCTTCATGGGACTTCAAATAAGAGACCCTGTATATTTGTAATGCTTTCATTCTCAACCCTGCCTGCGTGATAGGATTGTGTGGTAAGCATTTTCAATACAAAAGCTCAGGACCCAGGCGAAACAATGACATCAGGTGTCTGGGGGTGCTGAAGGGTCTGTAGCTTCAAAGCTGCCCAGGTGCAGCCAGGGCCAGGAACCACTGACATAAGTGGTCTATGTCCTCAGCAGTCACCCTCTCCAGGCACTGCCTCACAGGGTTCTCCAGGCTTTTCCTTGTTAGACAACTCAAGGTAGCCTGAAGGCCTGATGTCAAAAAGTAACTCAAAAGTCAACCCTGGCCCAGACATTCAGCTCTCAGATGAATGGACTGGATCCAGAGATAAACCAGGAAGCCAGCCTGTGGAAGAGTAATCCTCCCAGACGACCAGGCACTGCAGAGGCTGCGATGATCGGTGAAGGGAGAGTAGGCCCTGGGAGCCACATCACTTCCACGGGTGGTCTGCTGGTCTCCCTGGACTGTGACTTCCTTCAAGGCAGTCTCCACGTCTCACTCATCTTTGTACCACCACTGAAGCCAGTAGTTGTGAAAAAAATGTTTACTTAATCAATGATTATGACAAAGAGATGAGACTGAGTCTACGTGAACACAGAAGGAAGAACTGGAGCAGTGGATGAAAGCTAGAGAAGAACTTTCCATGGTGAGAGATGGCTAATAGATGCCTGGGAAGGTACTGAACTCTCTGTGATTGGAGATAGTCAAGTCTCCTCAGAATCACTGGAATTGGTAAAGCACCCTGACATTCGAAAGTTCCGGCTCTCTTCTATTCTAATAGGAGTTTTCTGTATGGAAATATGTAAACATCAAAGCAAGCTTATGATCTCTGGTAATTCATAGACAAGCGTGTTTCAGAATAGAACAGGCACTTGGCATTCACAAGCAATTTGGGCCGAGGGAGATTTACACATCCCCACCTTCACAAACACCACCACATAGAGTGTCCTGCTAAGATCCTGAGTAGTGAAGAGCAGAGATTCGGGAAGCCGATGGTGTCTTTTATACTAGGCTCACCTTTTAGGCTGAAAGACTGGCCAGCACACACAACGTGCCCGTAAGATCCAGGCCTCAGCACAACTAACAGTACTACCTGTCCTGGAATTTGGGTCCTCACAAATGGCCAAAATCTCAAATGTTTAACCAAAAATGCAAGATTTCCTGT
>PVKP010000562.1:72667-187938 GCA_004027715.1 Plecturocebus donacophilus
TTTTTTTTTTTTTTTTTGAGTCAGAGTCTTGCTTTGTCGCAACGCGCCAGGCTGGAGTGCAGTGGCGCGATCTCAGCTCACTGCAACCTCCGCCTCCCAGGTTCAAGCAATCTCCTGCCTCAGCCTCCCAAGTAGCTGGGACTACAGACACACGCCACCACGCCCAGCTAATTTTTGTATTTTTAGTAGAGACGGGGTTTTACCATGTTGGCCAGGATGGTCTCGATCTCTTGACCTCGTGATCCACCTGCCTCGGCCTCCCAAAGTGCTGGGATTACAGGCGTGAGCCACCACGCCCAGCCCACATTGTATTTCATGCTAATTCTCAAGTCAAAATGAGATAGTAGCTCTTATTCCATGACACAAAGGACTTTGTTTCTTCTTCACTCTATGAATATTAGAGACAAAAATAAATAATGAACGCCTAATGTGAGAAGTCTCAAAACCAAAGAGCTGAAGAAATATATTTAGCAAAGATTTTAGCTCTAAATTCAGACTTGGGTTTGGAGCTTAAATCCATTGGCTGAATCATTGATATAATTATTAGGCAACCAAATCTCTCATCTGTAGGATGAGAATAAAAAATGTTAAGATAAATGATCCAAACAGAAAAGAGAATGATTGGCTGTGTCCTTTTCATGGCATACTGGGACACAGACTGACAGACCGAGCCAAGGACCCTTTAATTCTCTAGGAGAATCCATTTATGCTTAACCTGCATTGCCATTGACTTGTCCCTAGATTCTGCAAAGTTGCTGATACGCATGTACATTTGTCCTGTAGAGAGTCAACCCATTTCTGCCCAAAAGTGAAGATAACCCCAAAAGTTACAGTTTATTGACCTGAAGACATCGACAGACTTTGTTGCTAACTTAGCAAACCTGCTCCAGCAATCCTCTCCCGGCTGCATGTGCATATTCAGCCTCTCAAGTGCTCTTTTCATCAACTTGACATCCAGCTGATCCCCCATGAACTCATTAAATAACTCCTGATGAGTCCTCGCTATTTTTGTGTGTTTGGTTACACAGTGTTCCCAAAAATTCACATCCACCAGGATCCTCAGAATGTGATCTTATTTGGAAGTAGGGTCATGGTGGAGGTCATTAAGGATATCAAGAGGAAATCATTCTGGATTTAGGATGGGCCCTCAATCCAAAGACTGATGTCTTTATAGGAAAAGAGAGTGACACAGACAGACACGCAGTCTCAGGGGAAGAAGGCCATGTGAAGACAGAGGCCGAGACTGGAATAGCGTTGCGGCAGACGGAGGAGCACGGGAGCCACTAGCACTGGAGCACAGGCTGTCACCAGCTTGAGGTTGGACTTCCAGCTTCCAGAACTGTGGGGGAAGAGATTTCTGTTGTGCCGGTCATTTGTCACAGAAACCCGACAAGACTCGACCAGTGTTTGTCAGGGTCAAGTTTCAACTCTGAAAATTAGACTTTGACATAAGAGTACCCGCCTCATAGGACTGTTGTGCTGATCAAATCATTTAATGCATATCAAGAGATTAACATGTCTGCAACACAGCACGCAATAAGTATGAGATATTATTATTAATGTAGCAGGTGACCAGTAGAGTTTCCACCAGTGGAGACTGATGAGGCAGGTGAGTGCCGGAGGTTTCTGTACTTTGTGTGGATGCTGACATTTCTCAGGTCTGCTTCTTCTTTTGCTCTGGGAGCAGTGGGGACAGCAAGTGAAGCTAGGGTATCTGTATCCATGGTCCTCAGCTCACCCCCAAAGTAAACAGTGCATAGCTTCAGGGCCCGTCATTCTGCAGCCTTCTCCATGGTTTTGCCTGGCTCCTGGAGTGGAAGATTCTCTTGAAAAGAGAGACCGTTCTGGCTGCAATCACCCTAGAGCAGGAAGAGAAGAACTTTTACTGTGGAGGGAAGGATTCTTTGGGGGCTTGAAGCAATTGGGTCTGGGCTCTGGGCAAGAGGATGAGGCTAAGGGTCCTATGTTGTAAGGTGAACAGCCTTCTGTAACACCAAGGCTGGGAGTCATCTGGCTGAGATGTCCCCAGTGGCCCCTGAGAGACTCCCTTCCAGTCTGTGGTCAGTTAACTTGAGGAACAGTAATATGTACTATATCATTTTCTAGTTTCCATTTAATGCATAATAACTTATTTCTATGAACACAAAATTCCCACAAAGTCTGTTAAACATCACAGCTTGGTGTTAGCTGTGCTTTGGCATCTCGTGGGAGGGTCCTGAGCCCACACACTTGAGGAAGAATTGGAAGCAGTGCCACCCTCTTGCCTTGCCCTTGAAGCTTGGAGGGGAGAGTCTGTCCTTTTGTGGGCATGCGCTGACAGTACAGAGTCCCTGTGCTGAACCTGTCATTCAAGCAGTCTTCCCTGTGACGTGTCATATCATATATCATATCCGATCATATTATTTTCACTATACAAAAATGCTTCTTGTGATGAGAACCACCCAGGGCTCACGGTGCTATGCTTTCCTAGTGGCACCACTCCGAGTCCATCTTTCCTTCAAAGAAGAAAAATGTTCACATAGCGAGTGGCCAGGATTCCAGTTGCCAAAGGATGGGATTGCCCAGAGTCCCCTAAGACTAATAAAGGAGGTATTAGTAACATCAGTGGGGAAAAGGAAGATTATTCAAAATTTTTGCTGAGATAATTGGTGAGTTATCTGATAATAGACATCTAAATGTCATTCTGACATTAATGGTTCTGAGAGAGCTCTGCTGGAGTTCATCGCTCACTTCATGTGCCGTGTTATATTTTCTTTTCTCTTAGCCCCTTTCAGATTCTTGCATCCTGCAAGTTGATGCTGTCCAGGAAAACTGTCTGTAGTAAAATAAATGTTCCATATCTGTGCTGTCCAGTATGGAAGTCGCTGGCTACATGTGCTCCTGAATAGGGCCAGTGCAACTGAGGGACTGATTTTTAATTTTATTTCATTTTAATAGATTTAAGTTAAATAGCCATACATGGATAGTAGCTGCTGTGTCTGGATCTGAAAAAGAATGTTATCATCCATCTTCTAAGTAGATTATTTCCTTAAAGGTATCTCATTATTTTGCTTTGCCCCAGTACTGTTCATTGTGTTTTTGCCAGAGTTTGCACTGGTGAGATTGAATACACGCTTCATCTTAAGGGAAATATCTCTATGGGATTTTAAACTTGGAAATTCTGGTTAAGCTTGCTTGCCTATCCTGAGAGATGTGAAGCAAAGAGAATTTGTAATTTAGAAAAGAACTTGAATCATGCTCACGTGAAGTCTGACACTTAGAATGTCCACGGAGACATTATTGAAGTGACATTTATTATCACTGGACACATTATTGAAGTGACATTTATTATCACCTCAATAATGTGAATTCAAATAACAGTGCCTCCCTACTTCCTGGGACTCTACTTTGTCCATTTTCATTGTGCTGTTGCTGCTGCCGCTATTTTAAGAGCACTGCCTGCTCCCCACACCTGCTGCCCCCAAGGCTCTCTGCAGCTCTGGGAATGGGCACCCCCTGGGATGCAGGCCTCATCAAGGCCCTGATGAGTGGACCATTTTATTGCTCTGTTCACGTTGGCTGGCAAGTATAGATTCCCACTGAGATTCATTTTTTTGTCGGGATCTGAGGGCCCTGTCCTCTAGATAGTACTAGTTAGATCTGCAGCCACATTTCTGGAAAAGTTCTAATATAAGAAAGACTTTCCATGTAGGGTGAAAGCCTACTAATAGATCTACCAAAGAGAATTGTTTTTCCATTCAAAAAAGGCGTCAGATGATGTTGACAATGTATTATGCTTGTGTACTGTGTTGTTATTAGGGGCAAGTGGGTAAGAGTACAAAAGAACTCTGTTATGTTTGCAACTTCTGTGTCTGAAATTTTCAAAATAAAAAGCATCTTAAAATGAAAAAGGTAGGAGATATTTTAATCAGGCAAAAAAGTGCATGAATCAGCGAGTTTCTAATAAGCAGTAGGGTCTCTTAGTTTTTACATAAAAAAATAGCTATTGGAAGGACATTCTGGAATCTATGGAGGTAAACCATAAATCTTTCTTTCACTATGAGATTTTTAGGGGTAAATACATATGGTTAGCAGTGACCTCACAAATAGTGCAGTATATTTGAATTTTGGACCACAAACTCAAGTGTGCTAGAAATATCATTTTACTGCTTATTTACTGCTACATAAAACTGATTCCAAAACTTAGCAGTTTGAAATATGAGGTATTTATTATCTAGCCGTGTCTGTGAGCATTTAGCTGTGTTTTCTGGCTCAAGGTGTCTCACAAGGCCTCAAGCAGTTTAGGCTGAGGTCTTATCTGAAGACTCAACTACCTGAGGGTTCATGTATAAGCTTTATGATTGTCGGCCTCAGTTCCTCATGGGCTGTTGAACTGAGAACCTCAATTCCCTGCAGGCTGTTGGCCCGAGGCCTCCCTCTGTTCCTTGCCAAGTGGGCCTCTCCACAGGGCAGCTCCCATTATGGGAGCAGATGCGCATCAGAGTGAGTGAAAGAGCAAGAGAGGATGAACAAGCCAGAAGCCACAGTCTTTTGGTAAATTAGTCACAGAAGTGAGACCCTATCACTTCTAAATTCTGTCCATTAGCAGAAAGTCTCAAGTTCCAAACACACTCAAGGTGAGGAGATTACACAGAAACATGAACAGAAGGCAAGGTTCACAGGGACCACCTTAGAGTCTGTCCACCAGAGTTCACCCTCTGGCCCCCAGTGATTCACATCCATGACACATGCAAAATACATTCATGCCTCCCAAGGTTCCCAAATGTCTCTGCCCATTCAAGCCTCAGCACAAAGTCCACAATCTCATCATCTACATCAGATCCAGATAAATACAGTTCCTGGGGCCCACCTTGCCATGATCTGCAGATGTGGGATACAAAAGAGATGAGTAATTTGCCCCCATCTCACCCTATACACACAGGTGGACAGGCAGAGGATAATAGCTATACTCATTCTTATACAGGGGAGGTACAAAAGAGTCACCAATCAATCACAGTTCTGAAATCCAAGCAGGTGAATGTTAGGAGTTTCTTGATTAAGCTTATTGAGAATAAATGACTTGTGGCTCTCGGTTTTGCCTTCTGACTTTTAACACTGCCCTCTGGGTCATCCTTCTATTTTCATAAAAGGCATTTGAGGGTGAACAGTTTTATCAGCCTTTTTCCTGCCAGTGAAATTTGGGAATCTGATATGGCCTTTTGTTTTTACTCTGTCTGTCCCCATCAGTCTAAGCTGGCAATGTTTCTGCTGGAACAATTTTCTCAAATATTCTATGGACTTTCTGTGGATTTCACGCCATTGGACACAAGTCCCATCCACAGACCTTTTTGTAATAATACCTCCTCCACCTTAGCCCTCTCGGCATGACAGACAGCGCCCTTAAACTTCCCAGAGGCCCACTAGTTTATTGAGAGGGTGTGTGAGTGAATATTCTGAGCTTGTATTCCTTCTAAGGTTTTGGCAAATGGTTGTATAGTTACACTCTCTGCTTTTCTCCCAGAGCGCATTTTCCTGACAATAAATCTCTTCATGTTGGCATCTTTGCCATTTGGCGAGGCTAAAGAATTTTCGAAGTCCTCAAATCATGGTTCTGTTTTATGCAGTTATTCTATCAATGTACCTCTGTCCTTGCATTTTACTATAAGCAGCAAAAAGTCAGCACCTTCAACACTTTGCTTGCAAATCCCTTTTGCTATATAGCTCAGTTAATCATTTACAAGTTCAGCTTTTCATAGAACTTCAGGAGACGGTTTCATTGAGCTTTCTGCCACTACCTAACAAGATTCTGCTTCTTCCAGTATCTAAAAATATGCTTCTCTTTTTCTTTAGAGACCTCAATGGCAGTGCCAAAGCCTGCATAGCTAATAACAGTCTGCCCAAGTTTCTTCAGGTATTGTCTGTGATAGTCCTTAAAATTCTTCCAGTCTCCCACCATGGCCTGCTTCCAAAGCCACTGCCCCATTTGTAGGTATTTGTGACAGCCCCCAACCACTTCTAGATACCAAAATCTGTATTAGTTACCTAGTGTTGCCTAACAAAGTACCACAAACTTCAAATCACACAATGTCTATGGGTTTGGAGTCTAGATGTAGCCTAGCTGGATTCTGTTTCAGAGTCTTGCCAGAGTGCATTCAAAGTGCCATCCAGGCTGCATTCTCTTCTGGAAGATCAACTGGGAAAGATTCCATTTCCAATCTCACTCAAGTGGTTATCAGAATTTATTTGTTTGGGATTATATGACTAAAAACTTAGGGGTTTTGCTGCCTGCTGGTCAGGTGTGGCCCTCAGCTCCTAGAGGCCATTCCATCTTGTGGCTGTCACAGCAGGCAGTTCACAGCACAGCAGTTAGCTTTCTCATGGCCAGCAGGAGAGTGAGAGTGAATGTTCTAGCAAGACCAAGTCTTAGACAACACAATCATGGGACTGATAGCCCATGACCTTTGCTGTATGCTGTAGGCTAGAAGAAAGTCACAAGTACCCACCCCATTTCAAAAGGACTGTCAAAAGGCATGAGCCCCAGGAAGCAGGGATTTATGGAGGCCATGTCAAAATCTATTCACCACTGTTCTCATCAGAAACATCCTAAAGTATTGGGAAGCTGCTTACAATGAAAAGCTTCATAAAATTCCAATTCTTCTTTGGAAACTTAAATTTTATATTTTGAAGAAATATTCAGTTGTTCTGCTTGAAGTGACAGGCTCACTCTATTCACTTACAAGAAAATCTTTGCCAAAAACTCAAGTGTTCCATCAAAGAAGTGGCTAGTTTAGCTTGTAATTCAAATAATTATTCAAATGCTTTTCCTCAAGAAAACAGGTACTGTGATACGCTGTAGATTTGCTTTATGTCTACTTCCATTTTGTCTCACAAAATACCAGATGTTTACACATGGATTGAGATTATAAAAAAACTAATAACTTCTACTGCTTAATCAAGGATGTTCTTAAGTAAAAGGGGATTTTTTGAAAAACTAGGAATGTGTTGCAGTGAAAAATACAATGGCTACTGGCTTAGTGTGGAGTCATGGTGATGATTCAGGCACCAGCAGTGTTACCCACCACTGCTTTTTCACCATCATTGCACATATGCACAGGATAAAGCAAGTCATATCTGGGTTTTACCTTTCCACACCGCCTGAAAGGGACTTAAGGAACACAGAGGTCTGTGAACCACACTTTGAGAGCTGATACGAAAGAAGAAGTAGATAAAAAACAAACAGGAGAAAGCATAACTATGGAATTCATAATTCTTCAAAATCTGCAAGCTACTAGAAAAAATATCAATCATATCATATTAAACACAAAAGATATCAAGACATAAAGGTGGGAATATCAATATAAGAGATATACAGGATATCTCACCTCTGGCTAGGAGGCAGCATTCTAAATGGAAAGAAAGAAATGACAAAGCACAGATTTGAAGGTTTGACTGATAAAAAGTCTACCTCCAAGATGATTACCCTCTCTGTTTCAACCTAACTTTCCTTTTTCCAAACCCCAAATTCCATTCCTTAAAGTTAGCCTGATATGTTAGTGAGGAATATTATGACTTGAAATGATTTCAACAATGCTACCCATAGGCTCCTGTTTATACTATTTGGAAATATTGCTGAGAGTTTTCCAGTTACATCCTTTTCTCTGTTGCATGAAACCAGAGCTTCTCACACTGTAACGTGCACTGGAATTACCTAGGAGTCTTGTTAACATGCAGATCCTCAAGGCAGTGAGCCTGGGGTAGGGGCAACTCCTCAAGGCAGTGGGCACTGGGTCTCATCCAGTGATGAGGGTGCTGCTGATCCCTAAAAACACCCAGGAACTGAGGTGCTGACAAAAATAAGCTTCTGGGGCTCTTGTTATGGCTA
Organism: Plecturocebus donacophilus; assembly: GCA_004027715.1. NCBI lineage: Eukaryota > Metazoa > Chordata > Mammalia > Primates > Pitheciidae > Plecturocebus > Plecturocebus donacophilus. Next base: position 80,529 of record PVKP010000562.1, read on the forward strand.
TCAGTTCCTTATTTCTCTTAAGCCCGTATGGTTCTCTGCTGTTCTTACAAGAATTTCTCAACACCTAAAGATCTTGTCCTCTGCAACAGTGAAACATCCAGGGACCAGTTGAGTAAGCATGGTATACCCACTCAATGGAAAACTATGCACCCCTGAAGAGTTTTTAGGAATGTAGAGTTCTGCATATGGTACATAGAGACATTTTAATGATGATTGTATCTACAGTGTAATTCTAGCTTTATTAAAATATATTATGCTGTGTGTTTGTGTGTGTGCCCCGAAAGGATGGTCTGGAGTGAAATACACCAGAACAGTCTGAGTTGTAGAATTGTGTCTGTTTTCTTCTCCATTTTGCATTGTGTACTTTTCAGATTTTCTTCAATGAGCATATATTATAATAATTAAATTTTTATTATAGGCATTAAATCTCTTTTAGATTAAGATTGCACTAATCTTTAGAATCTGCGGTGGGAGCATACTACAGAAATCCATAAGGAAACTTTTCACTGTAGTTTCAAAATGAAATTTCATAAAGATAAATTTTCTGAGTTGTAGTCGTCTATTTTTAAAAGCCAATAAAGTACTTTATTATTTATTTAATTAATATGTTTGTATTTACTTAATTTATTATTTGCTTTAGTATTTATTTAATAAAGTATTTTATTGACTTTACAGTAAAAAGTAGAGAACATTATCTTCATGCAAAATAAAAAACACAGGCTGTAATCCTAGCAATTTGGGAGGCTGAGGCAGGCGGATCACCTGAGATCAAGAGTTCAAGACGAGCCTGGCCAACTTGGTAAAAACCTGTCTCTACTAAAAATACAAAAATTGGAATTGTGTCATGGTGGTGGGCATCTGTAGTCCCAGTTATTTGGGAGGTTGAGGCAGAAGAATCGCTTGAACCTGGGAGGCGAAGGTTGCAGTGAGCCAAGATTGTGCCACTGCACTCCAGCCTGCGTGAAAGAGCGAGACTTCATCTCAAAAAATAAACATTAATTAAATAAACAAATGAAACATAGCAAACATGAAGAAGAGACAAGGAACACAGAGACTGTTAAGTTCTAGTACTTTTTAGAGACAGTTTGAGGTGTTTTACTTTTTGACCCCGGGCCTGTACAAAATTTTATGGTTACTTCAGAAAATGTGGTTTTGTTTCTTATGCAAATTTATCTTTATTCATTTAATATATTTTCTCCTGTTTAAAGTTAATAACAAGTCTTAAGCTGATAACATCATTTATCATGTTACCAGGGAAATTTTTTCCTTGCTTTTAAAAAATGTCATATTTTCTCCAGAACATTATAAAGTACCTACTATGTTTACATAAACTAGTATGATTTAATTTAAGGAAATACTATATTGAATTCCTCATTTCTGAAACTAGGTATCTATGACTCGATCCTAAATTTGGGTATTATTTTAGGAGATCCTTACTAATAAAGTTTATTTCACAGGCTGCAACAAAGACAAGCCGGCTTCAGTATCACTGCCAATAAACCAAAACTTGCCAGATTGGAACACAAAACAGCCTTGGAAGTGTACTCAGACTGGGCTCATTATCACAGACATCACCACTCCATTGCCTGGCAGTGATCCCAGGTGGGGATCTCTCTCTTCAGTCTCCCTAACTTATTTTATACTGAATGAAATAACCAACTCTACCATGTCAAAAGAGACTCACTTGAGCAAAAGAGAATTCATGAACTCTATTCAGTGGTGAGTAACTTGACTGCTTAGGAAATGTCTGACACAAAAATGTGCTCAGTAGATTATGCAGTGGAATTGAAAAAGAGAGAGAGGCCTGAAATTAAGCCTCGACTAGGATTAAGTTTTTCCAAAGTATTAACATGCCTTAGAAAAAAGACTTTTTTCGTTTCTATGTGTACAATTCTAACATGGATATTGTGTGCACTTTCCATTCTAATTTAGACCAGTTGAAAGGAATAATGAAGTGCTGACATATTTATTTTGCATCTACTAAGCTTAACCATTAAAATAGATTTATCTGCACCATTTCCCTTAAATTACAATCATGCCCTGGTTTTACAGCAATTTTCTGTATTTTGTGAAATTATGCCTCCAGATGCTTATCATGCACTTGGGGGTTGCATTGTTCCACCAGGTCAGAAGCATGTATATAGTCATGCTATTTCTTCCAAATGTGAGAGCTCAACAGTCTCTGCATCCCAAACTCCAGTAAAATAGAATTTATCCACTTCTGTGGTCACAGATGTAATGTTATGCATATATGTTGCTTGCTCAAAGATTCCTTTGTAAAATGGGTTTCTGAACATTCAGTTTGTTAAAATGCAGATGAAATCCTTATTTGCCTCACAACTACTTTTTAAAGCAATTTCAGTAGGTTTGCTCAATTTGGAGTTGGATGAATGACTATTTGCTAAGGTTTCTGATTCTGAGAGGTTTACTTCTAAATACAATCTTGTATGTGTGTAAAACATGGAGACTTTCAACCTGTTTTTTAAAAGATTCATTTTCTGTTTGGTCATCATCTTTTCAGCCCCATTTCCTAAATGCAATGCATGATGTCTTCTGAGAGGAATTTGTAATAGGGACTTTGAATTCTTACCACTTGCATCTCCAAACAAACCTAGTGGTGCCAGTTGAAAAAAAATATATTGTTTAATTATTTAAGAAAGCTATGTTCAGTACTTTAAAAATAGTATTTTGTTGAGTTTTTTAATTATAAAAAAGTAGATTATCATTGTAAACAAAACAACCATATTGAATGTTTGAGTGAAGTCAAACATGGAAATCTTCCTCCCTCCTACAACACCTACCCCCTAGAGAGGTAAACACTTTTAACTGTCATTGTATGCCCTTCTGGAGCTTTCGTATTCCTTTACTTACATATATTAAGTACATGAACTACGTGCAGCTTGCTTTTTTCACTGAACATAGAACTTGGAGCTCTTTCCCTATCAATCAGTGCACATACATTCACTTGATTTTTAAAATTCACTGCACAGATCATAGAACAGATTCAGCTATCTTTCACTGATGGATATTTAAGCCATCTGTTTTTTTACATATTAAAATATCTCAGTGAACTTATGTATGTAGTATAGATTCCTAGAAGTGGAATCATTTTTGGCAGATATTACCAGATTCCTATCCAAAAAGTCTGGGTTTACCTACATTCTGCAACATCTTACTCTCCAAACTTTTGCCAACGCTGGGAAATATCACTATTTCCAGATGTTATGCTAGTATTTTAATAATTTTTTAATTTTAAATTTATATTTTTAGGCTTTTAGCTGAATGTGTAAATGTCTGTGACTGGTATTTTCTTTAAATTTGGGTTTGAATGCTTATAGTTCAATGTGTAAAGGTTTATGATGGCTGTAAAGGCAGTAACTTCCTATCAGCATAAAATATTTTTCTCTATCTACTTTATTGCGTTTTACCTTGATTCCTCCTTTTTCTGGTATTAAAAGCCTTGTTCCTGATCTTTGTTGGCACTTTCCTGTTTATACTTCTATTCCTTTATTTTCAATATTTCTATTTCATTTTATAAAGATAATGTAATTAAATGTTGCCTTTTTACCTAATCTAGGAGGCTTTGCTTATTAATCAAGGATTTTTTGCATTTATTGTGAATCTTGAAATATCTGCTCTTCTTCCTGATATCTTATTTAAAATGTTCTCTTTATTAAGCTTTTATTAGTTTCTCTTCAACTATAAACATTTTTTTTCTCGATTTCACTGAATTAATTGGGTTTCTTTTTTTCTCTTATGATTTGGAAGTTTCATATCCCATTTCTATAAACATTTTTTTTCAACTATAAACTTTTTTTCTCGATTTCACTGAATTAATTGGATTTCCTTTGTTTTTATTTTTTTCTCTTATGATTTGGAAGTTTCATATCCCATTTCTGATCTATGTCCTATTTCTATTTTATTAACAGTTACACTTACATTTTAGACATAAACAAACACATATAAACAAGTTTTGTTTTGATCTTTACATGATATATACATATTTAATATATTTATATTCACATATTATATATGTTTAGTTAGATGTTTTAGAAATACTGATTGAATACTTTTTATTTAAATGAAAGAAGTAACTTTTGTAAAATAGCTGATGATCATTTATTAATACTCACAAAGTCATCTATCTACCTCAAGTAGTAAACAGGCATCACATAAACAATAAACTAAAATGCAATGTTAGATACATATTATTTTGTGAGTTCCAAACTTTAGTATCAACAACTTTAAGGACTTTTTCAATAAAAACATGCATCAATAATAGCACTATTCCATGCATTTCCATTTGTATATAGCTTTATGTTCTTTTGCTTTTCAATATGTACTTCTAAATTACAACTATTAATAAAATATTACTTTTTAAAATTTCCTCTGAAAATAATTTTATGGTATAATTTGCACCATATGATTTTAGATAACAGAATGAGCGTGGATTGCACCACAATGCCTAACAATGAAGTCTGAGAGTTTTTAAAGATCAGTATCCAAATATGTGGCAATGTTTGGGTAATAGGATGTGAGGCTCTTAAAGAGCAAAAGCCAGTCTATTTCTGTGAAGCATCAGATTCTCAACTTTTACCTTAAAGGTATAAAAATTATTCTTCAGTTCAAAAGGCTGCCTGCAGATGTACAGCACGGAGTTTAAGAGAAACAGCCTTAATCATAGACATGGTCACAGATACTATACTGGTCTAGATCTGCCCTGTCCAACATGGCGGCCTCTGGTCTCATGTGACTGAGCACTTGAACTGTGGTGAGCTGGAACTGAGATGTGCTTTAAATGCAAAATTACACCAGATTTCAAAGACTCAATACAGAAAAGAAAAAATTATATAAAGTATCTCATAAATCTTATATTGATTACATGTTGAAACGATAATAGGATATTAATTTCATCCGATTGCTTTTACTATTTTAATGTGGCTATCAGAAGGTTTAAAACTTAATATGTGGTTCTCATTATATATCTGTTCAACAAAGGTCTCCTAGATGTCCTTGGATCCACTCGAGAGATGAATGACTGATGAAATCATGACTGCAAAGAGCACCATTTTCCATGAGCAGTGAAGAGTGTAGGAAGGGTAGCACCTCCCAGTGGGGCTCTTAGCTGCCATGCACAGTAGGTGCTGTGCAACTCCCAGATTCTACTCTGCTCAGAGGTAATGTGTTATCATTTTTTTGGAGCTCCAATAATTGTCTTGACAACAGCTTTGACAGTTTCAGGTCTGTCTGTTTAGTTTAATTCAGTCCAGAGGATTTCAGCAGTAATTTGCTGAAAACAGGAGAGTATCCACTATTTAATGAGACAAATGTCTATTGAAGTCATTTTTATGGCAAAATGTAGCTGCCTTTTTTAAAAATTTAGTTATCATATATTCCAAATCTGTGATAGGACCCAGTAATGGGTGGAGTGGCTGAATTTCTGAGTCTGGGTTTACTTTGTTTTTGCACCATATTATTCCTGTTTTCTAAATAATGAGAGCCCTTGTAGTTGATAAATTACACTAAACTACTTCTGTGCTCCTTAGACATAGTAATCTAAAATCCTGACTTCTTGTTGCTATCATTGTCCTCTATAAAGGGTAACATCCAAGCCTCCTGACAATGTCATCCTTTTAGGAAACAATGTGATCTTACTGTTTGCTTTTTCACTGTTCTAGAAGTTTAGTGAATGTGCTCACTTTGGCAGAATATATACTAAAATTGGAACGATAGAGAAGATTAGCATGGCCTCTGAGCAAGGATGACACACAAATTCATGAAGTATTCCATATAAAAAATACTATAAAGTAAAAAAAAACATTTTAAAAAGATTAGTGGATAAAGCACATGGCTCGAGTAGGGTTCCCTGCAATGTCCTCACCCCCTGGCCTCCTGACTGCCTTCTGCCCTTGCTGTTATGAGGCCAGAGCTTGACCCACCCCAACCCACCACACAGGCTTCACTTCAAATCCCTCATCTTGTGCCTGCCGTGGGGCCCACCTTTCAATCTCAATGCCCTGGTCCTAACCCTAAACCTACATACTTTCTCTCAACATCAAGACTTACCTGAACATATGCCAAACTCCCTCAAACAAAACATAACACAATAAAACATGAGCACCTCTTTTATTTTTCTTATATTTTATTTCTGTTTGTTGAAATCTTCTAGAATTTTAGTTTTGGATATTTTTAATGTTTTTATTTCAGGAATTCATTTTAACAGTTGTATTAAACTGTACAACTATATTATCAAGAATTGTTTAGACTTAGTCCCAGGGTTGGCCGGTTCCTTTGCTCATGGTAGCTTGGTATGTACTATAGCTTTCCTTTTGCTGACTACTTTATCCTGATTCATTTTTCATTTGCCTAAGCCATTCTTTTTCCCTTTTTTCCTCAGAAAGAATATATGAATGATAATTTGGGGGTCCATTGTGTCTAAAGACTTTACTGTAGTCCCCCATTTGACACCTTAGATCTACAAAACTAATCACAAAATTATTTGCCCCAGAACTTTGTAAGCATTGTTTTATTATCATTATTATTATTGTTTTCTTTTTAGACAGGGTCTCACTCTGTCACCCAGACTAAAGTGCAGTGGTACAATCATGACTCACTGCAGCCTCGAACTCCTAGGCTCAAGTGATTCTTTTACCTCAGCCTCCTGAGTCTCTGGGATTACATGCATATGCCACCACACTTGGCTAATTTATTTTTGTAGAGATGGAGGTCTCACTGTTGCCCAGGCTGGTCTCAAACTCCTGGTCTTTAGTGATCCTCTCACCTCAGCCTCCAAAAGTGTTGGGATTACAGGTGTGAGCCACTGTGCCTATAACTTTCCAGTATTTAATGTTATTTGACACTTCAGTCTTTTACAGATTGCCTGTTTGGTTGTGGTCTCTTGCGCTCTCTTGCTCTTTCCCCAGGCTCAGAGACTTTACCAAGATATGTCTCAATCCATCCCCAAGTCTTGCTTAACACTGTTTAAAGAAAACTCCCTCTAACCACACTTTTCCTCTACTCTCACATGATAACAATCAACACAGAAGACTTCTGTTATCAAATGTGAGGTTTTTTTACCCCATACACGCATCAGCAGACACCAGCTGCATGTCCTCTAATTCAATTCCAACACCGTTTCTAGGGATAGTGTCAGATCCCACAGGCTGAGGGGTCAGTCCCCAAGAATCCTCCTCCATACCAGTCGCCAAGTCTGGGCCTTCAGAACTTCTGACCAACCAGCTTCAAGTTAAGGTTCCCATGACCCCTTCTTTGAGTTCAATGAATTTGCAGGAGTGCCTTACAGAACTCAGGGAAACACTTGCTTAGTTCATCAGTTTATTGCTCTATACTGGAAAAAATACAGATAAAGAAACACTAGGGCGAATATGGGGGAAGGAGCTTGGAGCTTCCATGCCCTCCCTGGGCGTACTACCCTCCAGGAACCTCCACATGCTCAGCTATTGGGAAGCTTTCTGAACTCTGCCCTCTTGGGGTTTTATGAGAGTTTTAAGACCCACAGTCAGAAAGGTGGAAGAACATTAGAGTGGAAGGAGGCCTAACACATCTAACATCATAAAAAACTATATAAATGCTGTGGCAGTTATGAGCCAAAGAACCCTGGATGAAAAACCTATATATATCATAACACCACACACCCATTAGATGCTTTTGATATGAATTATGTATTTCACTCAGAAAAATTATCTGTTAATAATGTGATTATAATCTCCCTCTCTCCTTTTTACTTTCTATAGATTCCCCATTATATGGATACAAATTTCCTGGAATCTATCGTACTACTTAACTCCTCACTCCAGCTCTGTCTGCTGAAGATTGTAAAATAATTTAACAGCTTATTCTTCCTTTTATCTATCTTGTTTCAGCCCTTTTCATTTTAAAGAAAATCAGCCTTTCCAATAAGATTTTTATTTGAACAATTAGAACTCTTCTGTTTCTTGAACCTTTACTTCATAGCTGTGATAGACTGTGAAGCAGGCCCCATGATCCCTGCCTTCTGGTAACTGTCATTTTTAATACCCTTCCCTGAGAGTGGGAAGGACCTGTGTCTTGCTCTCACCCAACAGAATACAGCAAAGGTGACAAAGGGTCATCTGTGTGATTACATTACAGAAGATAATACCGTCTGTGCTGCTGGAAAAGCTCTCTCCCCTGCTTTGGGGAAGCAAGCAGCCATGTTGGAATGCCTACATGGCAAGGAACTGAGGGCAACCTACAGCCAACAGATGGCAAGAACTGAGGCCCTTTGTCTAGCCATCTGTAAGGAACTGAACATTGCCCAATAACCACATGAGCTGAGAAGTGGATCCTTCCCCAACAAGCCTCAGATGAGACCATAGCCCTGATCAACACCTTCATTGCAGCCCTATGGGTCCCTGAAGCAGAGGACCCAGCTAAGCCTGACCCATAAAAACTGCAAGGTCATTAATGTGTGTTGTTTAAAGTCACTAAGTTTGACTGGGCGTGGTGCCTCACACCTGTAACACCAGCACTTTGGGAGGCTGAGGTGGGAGGATAATGAGGTCAGGAGATGGAGATCATCCTGGACAACGTGGTGAAACCCCGTTTCTACTAAAAATATAAAAATTAGCTTGGTGTGGTGGTGCACACCTGTAGTCCCAGCTACTCAGGAGGCTGAGGCAGAATGGCTTCAACCCAGGAGGTAGAGACTGCAGTGAGCTGAGATCGCGTCACTGCACTCCAGGCTGGCGGCAGAGTAAGATTCCATCTCGAAAAAAAAAAAAGTCACTAAGTTTGTGGTGATATTGTTACACAACAATAAACTAATACAAGAGCTATTTTAATTTGGTGGCTACCATGTCTTCTGGGATCAAGACTTTTTAAAGCTCTACTCAGTCTCCTGAATCAATGCTGCTTCTCTGCGTGCCTCTCACAAAGTTGGGTTTTTCAGAGGTCTCATGAATCTTGCATGGTTGTGAACATAAAGTCCCTGGCTGGAAAGAACCTTCTAATGGGTGTGACATAGGATTAGAGACAAAGACACACATGTGTTGGAAGTTAGTGGAGGCTATCTTACAAACAGTGGTCATAGAAGGCCTTGTTGGGGAAATTATATTTTACTAACTTGAAGAGAGCTCTAACAGCTAGGCTTCACTGGCTGGGCAGGCCCTGTTGGTCAGCAGACACACTGCTGCTTGTTGAGATGACTGAGCCCAGCTGTCGCAAAACACCAATGGCCTAAGTATCCTTAACCATAGCGAAAGTATTTTCAGTTAGTAACAGTTACCAATAAAAAATATAGGAAAATATGATAGTGATAGACATGCATGTGTTGGAAGTTAGTGGAGGCCATCTCATAGTGGCCATAGAAGGCCTTTCTGGAGAAATTATATTTTACTAACTTGAAGAAGCTGTAAGGAAGAGCTTTCCACACTCAAAGAACAGTGTAATGTTCCCTACCCCACACTGCTGTGATAACAAACTACCATAAACTTACCAGCTTAGAACCACACACACTTACAGCTTAGAACCCACAGTCTGTATATCAGAAGTCTGGGAGGCTCTACTGGTTTCTCTGCTCTGGGTTCTAAAGACTAAAATCAAGGTGTCAGCTGACCTGGACTCTCATCTGGAATCTCTGGGGAGGCTTCCTGGCTTATTTAGGTTGCTGAGAATTCACTTCTATGCAGTTGTAGGACTGACATCTCTGCTTTGCGTTGGCTATTATCTGGAGGCTTCTCTCTTGCCCTTGTGCATGGACTGCTGCATCACGGAGCTGCAACTGCAGAGCAAATCCTTCTCATGCTTGGAATTGTGGACGTCCTCTCTGCCACATCTTTCTTCTGCCTCTTCAGCCTTCCTCTTCTCCAACCAGCCAGAGAACATTCTCTGCTTTTAAGGACTTACGAAATTAGATTGGCCCTACACAAATAATTCAAGATAACCTCCCTATCTAAAGGTCTGTAACCACATTAACTCTACAAGGTCCCTTCTCAGCAGGGCCTAGATTTGATTGAATAAGCAGAGGATAGGTCTCTTGGAGGAACGTCTTCAGAATTCTGCCTACTATACTTTCTATATGGGAAACACGTTTGTTCACCTTAAGATCCAGTGGGATGAAGCAAAGTAAGAAAGGAGGCTGAAGAGAAATTGTATTTGGCTCTAGGAAGGAATTTGTATTTTATTTTCACTTCAATGGGAATCTGTTGGAAGATTTTTGCATGGGGAAGTATTGCTAACTTATACTTTAAAAGTGATCAGTATGCTGAGAGAGAAAATCTTTCTTAGCAATTGTCTTTCATACTGCTCAGCCATTGACAGAGAGAGATGTGTTAACTGTGGTGTGAGCATGAACTCCTCTATGTCTTGGCATAAGCCTGCATGTGTCAGTGGCAAGGATATAGAGAACTGTAGGAAAAGGAGGTTGACCCTTAAAAAAATGTGGAAGTTGGTAAAAAGTTATCAAGTGAGATAGGAGTTTGTTACATTAAGTTTCACTACTTCATCAAATACTTGTGCTTCTGTTCTGTCTAACATGGCAACCAGAAGTACCTGCCACCCTGACTCACTTCTCAGGCTGCAGAGCCCACAAAAGCCAAGTGACTGTAAATGGCTCCCAGATTTAGGGAAATCCACTTCCCAGTGGCTCGTGGGCCTGTGCTCTGCAAGACCTGTGTTGGCAATCTTTTCAGATACCAAAACACTAGCCCACAGCCTATTTTGTTGCCTAAGCTAGGGATACAGCCCAGGCACTGCAGAGATAACCAATCTCAGCTGGTGTTTTCACAGCCATTATTTAGCTCAGGGATTCCAACAACCTACTACCATTTGCTTTGTAACCTCCAGAAACACCTGTCATATTTGAAATGGTATCCTTCTCTTTTCCAACATCACATTGGATTTTAGTGTATATTTTTTCATTTCAATGAATATTTTGCACATATGGGCAGGAAAGGTAAATTTGTGGCTTAGGCCACTATTTTAAATGGAAAGTTTGATACCATACCTTTTCTTATTAAGCTAGTATATTCTTCTGGGGAAAGAAAAAGCTGGAGTAGTTTTTTCCTGGAAGCCTTTTAAGGGTAAGTTGAGCTGCATGCATTTCTTGGATACAAAGGTAAGGTGCAATTCTGACACTAAAGCATGGGACTACCAAGTGGATGGGTCCCTCTCTGGGACAGCATGGCTTCTCACACATGGGGATGAGAACCAGGGCCTGACAGTCCAGGACAGTGGGTGAAAACAAGCAAAGGAGGACACAAGGAGCAAAGAAGGAAACAAGGCTCTGCTCTGGACTCACTGACTGCACAGGTTGTAGTATTTGAGTGCTTGCCCTGCCCATATCCAAGGAATCTGGGACTTGCCTACATTTTCCCTGTCATCTCTACATTTCTGAGCAGAAATGGATGAAGAGAGGTCTAACAGCTAGGCTTACTGGCCATGGCAGGCCCTGTTGGTCAGCAGGCACACTGCTGCTTGTTGAGATGCCTGAGCCCAGCTGTCACAAAACATCCATGGCCCAAGTGTCCTTAACCACAGCATGCTGCCTTTATAAAGCGCCACCTTATGTGGACTTCCTAATTTTTCTTTTTCCCTTTTATTAAGTGATTTATTATATATTAAGTGGTCTATTATGCTGACTTAACTCCTTAATAAAGCCCTCTCTTCATGTTTTCCCATTTTTTTTGGTATGAGCCAAATTAGTAATACTTAAAAGTTAGCCCTTATATGGCTAGACTTTGTTTTGTACCTCTCAGTACCCAGCACCTGATACTCTCTAAGCAATTCTCAAATTCATAAATTTTTGGTAAGTAATAACAGAAATCTGCATGTGTCAATTAAGGATTGTCCAGTACAACTCCCTCACTTTTATCACTTAAAACACACACACACACACAGATCTTAGGGAGTTCTCGCAGACTGTCTGAGGTTAGAATCACCAGCAATTTTCTAATGCCCATTTTAATGCTCTTTCCGTTATAAACTGACTGTGTTGTAAAAGTACTTTTTAAGGGCAAGAGTTAAAAGTGGTGACTAAATCTCATTTTTTCTCCCAAGACTCCCTCCATTCACCCAGGCTGCTGGGGCAAACCTTCAAGATGGCTCCACCTGCTTAAACTGTTTAAAATGTGCTCCAGGGGAAGCGGGAGGGGGGAAAAAAAGAAAAGAAAAGAAAAGAAAAGAAGAAAAAATGTGCTCCAGATGCTCCCTCAATACTAACTCCAGAACTGAGGTCAAGAACTTGGAATATAAGAAGGAAGTTAAAAGATGTTATCTTTATCTGACCTGTCCTTTTGCCATGGACTTAGAATCTTTTCTTTTAATCAGTTCCCTAAAGGTGAGTTGTAAAGTGTCCCAAAAAAAACACTGGAGAATAACAATGGAGACCAATAAATAACATATAAGCATGAATAGAGAAAAATAATAATCTGGGACAGACCTATTAAAAAGTTCTAAAGTGTAGAAAAAGAGAAACATAATTAAGAGATGTTTCTTTGGAATTAGAATTTTTCCACAAAACTAAAGACAGATGGCATATGATCTCTAATAATATGATACAAATCCCACTAACATTAAGCAGAATGAGCTAGGACAATCACACGAAATAGCTGAAAAGATCCTTCACAGCAACAAGAGCAAAATCAAGGCAGATTCAGAGAAGATGCACAATCATAAAACATGAACCAGGCCTTTTAAATCTGTATTTTACTACTTAATCCTCACTCTCCAACAAGACAAACATAAACTACTCTCACTTTAGAACTGAAACTAAATAATTAAGTAACCAACCATCACCAGTAAATGACAGCCAGAATTCAACAGGTCTATTTGGCTCCACAGCCCATGATCTTTAGACTATGATTCTATCAAGCCCAGCTGTCAATATGAAAAGCTGACTTGATATTTTAGAATTGAGAAAATGAGTTAAAATTTCAGAAAAATTAGAAATTTACCACAGAATGAATACATATCAAAAGGATTATAAATTAGATGTCAAAAAGATTTAAGAAGTCCTGAAATTATAAATTAGAATAAGTCAACATACTCATCCATACTCCTGTCAAAACCATTAGCATTAATACCAAAACCAAGTGAAATGTTTGGTAAACATGTATTTCTACTAAGGAAACATAATTTTTAAAGACATTAAATATCTGGCTAGCATTCATGTTTCTGAAACAATGGCTAAAGACAGTGCAGTGCCACACTTGAGAGAATTTAATCCAAGATTATATTCAATCAACACAATCACATTTGGCGAGAATAAGAAATCTTAAAAGTTTTAGTAAGCTTCCTGCCCAACTACTTCAGGGAGACTCAAAATCACAGTGCTGAGACAAAGAACGCTTTTCTGTAGTATAACATAGAAACAACAAAATTTGACTCCCTAACTCAAATTTTCTTTCCAGCTTTAAAATATCCTGACTATTCCTTTCAGGTTTAGATTCTTATTTAACAGAGTAGACTTTAATTCAAGAGGGGCCATTTCTTGAGCTAACATGGGCTCTGCCTAATCCAAAATGAGCTAAACCAACTTGACTTTCTCTCCTTGTCACAATTTCTAAACTCTACAGAAAGAAGTGGCCCTGTGGTTGGTGATCAAGGGAGCTTAAAGTCAGAGACGGCAGAAGATGTACTGGGAAAAACTGACAATAACTATTAAGAGCAAATTACAGAGCTAAACAAAACATTAACACCTAGAGGGCAAATGCTGATAAATCTAAATAGCCACAGTAATTCTAAGACCCAAGAGGGCAGGAGTGATATGCAATTAATACCAAGAAAGAAAAACTAGAGAATTCCTTGACATCAATACCAAAGAACCCAAGGCTATAGTGCTGTTTATATAGAAACAGAAAGGGACAAAGACAGTAATGAATATGGCGAAATGTTTTAAGATGTTACAAGATATAACTAAGAACTAAAGACAAGAAGTTTAACATCTACATTCAAATAAAAACACCAGGTGTGGTGGCTAACACCTGTAATCCCAGCAGTTCAGGGGACTGAGGCAGGTAGATCAAGTTTGAGGCCAGGAGTTTGAGACCAGCCTAAGCAACATGGAGAAACCCCATCTCTATTAAAAATACAAAAATTAGCCAGGCGTGGTGGTGTACAGCTGTGGTCTCAGCTGCATGGGAGGCTGAAGCACAAGAATCACTGGAACCCAGAAGACAAAGGTGGCAGTGAGCCAAGATCACATCACTGCACTTGAGCCTAGACAAAACAGCAAGACTCTGTCTCAAAAACAAAACAAAACATGAAACAAATTCTAATGAAAGACAACCCCACCTTACAACGGGAACAACTAAAAATTGCAACAACAGTCCTTTAACATAAAAACAGAAAGCAAACCAAGAATAAAAATTTAAACTATACATATACGCAAACTGTCTAAATTCAGCAACTAGAAGTGTTTTGATTGGACATTTCAAGTTGCACTGTTCACAAGAGAAAACATTCAAACTTAAATGTAATCTCCACGAGACCAAGGATATTTGTCTGTGTCGTTCATTGCTCTACCTTCAGTACCTTCAGTTTTTTGAATAAGCGCAAAAAGAATGCCAATAAATACCAAAACTGCCTACTGCCCAATGCTGCCACAGTATAGTCCCTCTGATTCAGTGCAGATAAATAGAGTTTTACAGGAACTACTTTTCAAGAGAACAATTTAGAATGCAAGCCAAAAGCTTTCAAAAGTGCATATTCTTTAATCCAAGAATTATTCAAGAAATTTATATATATATTTTGAAAAAGATCACTAAATGGCATCCCACATAGCTCCTTTACAATAAACAGAAGATGAACAACCTAACATCCTACCCTCTATGCCGTCTACCAGATGACTCAATTATAGTCCATCCATGGAATCCTAGGCAATTATAACAGGACATTTATGTTAACATGGAAAGTGAAGATACGCTTTAGAGAGCAGGCTACAAAAGAGAACACATTATACAATCCTGCTGTATAAAACAAAACATCTGGAAGAATCTATGCTTAAATATTAATAGTGTGTCCTGCAAAGTGGTAGAATAACAGTAATTTTTATTCTTTACTTATCTCTATTTTCTCATGTTTCTGTAATGAATATGTTTCATAAAACACAATGGGTCTGGTATAAAAATCTGAAAACACTGATTTTTTAAAGAGAGCAGTATTACAGGCTGTAGTGTCAAATAAAACATTAATGTTAAGTATCACACACTTCCCTGAAAATAACCAACACTCTTAATTACACTTTCAGTTCTGTCAATATATCTGTAATACTAGATCATACCTTGCTATTTCTGAAAACGTTGGTCCTGATAAAAATTAAAAACCATGAGGTAAAAAATTGACAGAATAAAGTAAAAATTGGCACTTTACCTTTTGGTGATATCTTAAATCTGCTGAAATAACACTAAGCAATGCTCTGCTCCAAATGTAAACCATTATATTAGCCAACATGAAGAATTATGTGGCCATTGGAAGGAACACTCTTCAATAATAGATGGGTAGTAATCAGATATAACTTTATATGTAATCTTCAAGTAAAAAAATTAATTTGAGCTCACTTTTCATGTTATATAACTTCAAGAGAAAGACTTCTTAGAAACAAAAGTTCATTCTCACTTTGTTTAGGTAGGCTTACACATCAGGTAATAAATGGAAAGCAAAACTTACATGAACATATGCTATGAATTAGTTGTAAAATCTGAGCTATTATTTGAAGTACAGAATTCAGAATATTTTCTAAAAAACACAATTAACACATCCCCAGCTTTCTATGCTAAAAAATAAAGAAGACTGTACTACAGAGATGCCCTCTTTTAATTCCAAGTATCCCATTTACTTTCCACAACCAAAAGTTTTGTTCCAGTTTTCATAAAGCTCTAAATCTTTTGGAGAAACACTAGGTCGCACAGTTCTAAAAGCATTTTCAAAATCAATATAAGCTATTGGCCGAACTTGATCTGGTGTTATGGTAGCAATGTCAGCAGTTTGTAAACTGCGAATAGGACCAAGAGAAGCCTCTCTGCAAAGCTGTGTCATGTCTGCTCCTGAAAACCCATCAGACTGCTGTACAATCTGTTCAATTTCTTCTTCACTGAGGCAACACTGCTCTTTGGACATTAGATTAATTACTATCTGTTTCCTGGCTGAAGCTTCTGGGAGTGGAATATAAAGCCTTTTCACCAATCTTCTTCGGGCAGCCTCATCAATTTCTTGTGGCCGATTTGTTGCTCCCACCACTAGGATACGATCTTCAGAAGATGTTGTTGCTCCATCTAATTGAACTAAAAATTCTGTTTTTATCCTTCTAGAAGATTCATGCTCACCATCTCCCCGTTGAGATAACAGGGAATCAATTTCATCAATAAATATCACAGCTGGTTGCTGACACCTTGCAACAGCAAACAATGCACGGACCATTTTCTCCCCCTCGCCTACCCATTTAGAAGTTAAGGATGAAGCAGAGATGCTAAAGAATGTTGCCCCAGACTGACTAGCAATGCACTTGCCAATTAGAGTTTTACCAGTCCCAGGAGGACCAAAGAGCAAAATTCCTTTAGGGGGTCCCCTTAAACCAGTAAAGATGTCTGGCCTCAACATGGGCCACACGACTATTTCCTTTATGGTGGCTTTAGCAAATTCTACCCCTGCAATCTCTTCCCAATTTACTGGAGGTCCATGATCTATAATCTCATTCATAATAAGTTCAATCATCTTTGGCTCCAAGTTCTTCAGACGCTCATCAACTGGATGTGCTGGTTCTGTAGGTCCTGCCCCATAAGGCTTATACTGCATTCCTCCATTCTGCTCTCCCCCATCTTGCTTGGGTATAGGAGGAACAAACTTTCCAAGTATTCCTCGGGATCTACTAGCTCCTAGAGACTTTTTTACACCACCATATGAAGACCCTGATGCACGCTGAGGTTGGTGATATTTTTTTTGCTGATCTACCCATAATTGTTCTTTTGCAGTTTTAAAAGTAGGTAGGCTGCTATCCTCCTTTTGGCCACTATCTTCTGTTTTACTATAAGACTTATTCAGTACTGGATTGGAAAGTGCATCAATGGTACTAGAACCATAAAAAGACTTTCTTTGCAGATTTTCAGAGGCAGCAGGAAAACAAGACTCATTAGATAAGAACATATTAAGTCCTATGTTTTCTTTTGGAGAGCTGGGATTTTCCTTTTTGACATTTGCAAACAATGGCATGGCATGGAATTTTGCAGTGGCTGACTCACCTACAGGTGCTGAGAATGTAGGACAAGTCTTGGCAGTGTTAGTCACCATAGGTGGCTGGACACTCTGAAGGAGTGTCAAAGGATTGCTCTCTGGGAAGTCTTGGGTCCTATCTCGACCATGAGCTGAGTTAGGTAGCTGGTCACTCTCTTGAGAACTACCACAAACACTAAATTTAGGAAGATCAAAGACAGGGGCCTCCTTATGGATTACCACTGATGCATGAGCAGGTTCCAACAGAGAGTCTCTGAATTTTTTGCCAGCTTGCATCATCTTCTGTACACTACTCATTTTGAAAACATTATTTATTGACAATCCAGACTGCCACTTGTCACTATCTGTTTGTTGAGACCCTCCCAAAGTCAAAATGTTTTCTGCATAATTATTCAAGCCAGATTCAACATTGTCAGAATCAATAATTGCAGAATATTTCTCTGCATATTTTTTGAACAGTTTGGTAGCACAGACCTGGGAGATCTCAGAGTTTGCCCATGCATACTGAATGCGTAGTATCTGTGCACGGTATGCATCTGCCTTCTGTCCTGCACATATGCCAGACGTAATTGCAAAGTAATTCTTCTGCCATTCACTCAGGTGCACAGATCTAGAGCTGGAGGTCTGCATTTTAGAGGTTCTATAACAAACAACAAAAATGAAAATTAATCAGTATGAAGAAAACAAAGATATAATACTTTAAACATAGTTTTAAAATCTCTGCTAATCTGAAGGAAGGTACACTGGACTTTTTATTTATAAGGTAGATTTATAAGTACAGGTTATAAGAGAAATATCTAGCTAACCATAGATTTCAAGTATTCAAGACCTATCAATATGAAGTCTTGAAAATTAAAGACTTCATTAAATAATTTTTATAAGTAAAATAGTTTTAGTTATATAATAATTTTACCTGTGAATAGGGAAAGCATTCATAAAGTTTAGATGAAAAGGATTTAAAATTAATCAGAAAAAGAAAAGCAATATTAAAGAACAATGGAACTACAGACACATAAAGCAAAACAAAACAAACAAGAGGTTTAACTCTGATCTGTAAAAGAAACTAGATGAATGAGCTTAAGTGAGCCTTACTATCACTGAAGGGTCTTCAGTTTTCTTTTTTATTGTTTTTGAGACGGAGTCTCACTCTGTCGCCCAGGCTGGAGTGCAGTGGTGTTACCCTGGCTCACTGCAACCTCTGCCTCCCGGGTTCAAGTGATTCTCCTGCCCCAGCCTCCCAAGTAGCTGGGATTAAAGGCACTCACCACCACATCCAGCTAAGTTTTGTATTTTCAGTAGAAACAAGGTTTCACCATGTTGGTCAGGCTGGTCTCAAACTCCTGACCTCAGGTAATCCACCCACCTTGGCCTCCCAAAGTGCTGGGATTATGGGCGTGAGCCACTGCACCCAGCTGGTTATTCAGTTTTCTTATCTGCAAAGTGAGAGGAACCACTGGGAGAATCAAATCAAGTAATGAATATGAAAATAATCTGAAAACTCTCTTTATCCCTATCACACAAACGTAGAAACTGAGGCTGAGAGGGTTAAAGAACTTACTTGAGATCACACACCCAGTTACGAATGGTACCAGAAATCGAACACAAGCAGTTTCACTCCAGGTACTGTGCACTTCTTCATGTACACAATGCTCCTTGATGATGCTATTCTAGGTCACAGATTGAACAGCCTGGGTCACAAATTTGAACTACAGCATGTTTAAATGGTTTTAATAACTTATTCATGAATAAGCACCCAAAACAAAATGCCCTAGAATATCTCTCGGTTTCCTAATTTCACATAAGTATTAAAAAGTGAAACTGTTACAATAAAGAGAACAAGCTAACCTACTAGTAAAATGATTTTACTTTAGATTTCTCCTGTCAAGTTACTTGCATAACCTTCTTCACATTGTTACATTTAAACAGAACTGTTGCTGTATCACATTGCTAAATATATTGAATTTACTTAAATAACCACAAGAAAATTGTATTAAAAATTTTCTTAGTTTCCTAACAGTATTTCAATTAAGTGAAAACCAAGAAACCCTACTTTTTAGGCTCAAGTATTTGAAATTTTGCCTTCCAAATTACTTATAAGTACAACTTAATAATCAATACGTTCTTTTTGTGCAACAGCCATGTTTAATACAGCATTTATCTCCCATGCCTTACAAATAATTTGTCATATTGTAAGTAGGTGTTCACAAATCTTTGTTTAAAAACTTAAGATCCAGAGCTTTAAATTAAAGACACTGTAATTTATTTAAAGCTGTAAAGCTAGATAAGCTAGAGTCAAAACTAGATCTGACCTCCCCTGTCAAGCAGTTCATCCCTCTCTTCGGTGTACCATTTTGACTTTTAAACTCATTTATACAATACTGGAAATGAGAAACTGAAAGAAAGGTAACTCGGAAAACACTTGACACAAACTTTCACAATTAGTATTATCACTCTCTTCCTCTCCATGGCTTCATTCCACTTTATCATCTGTTACCCTGGGGTTTCTACAATACCTCAGAGTTCTAGTCACTGTTTTCAGAATAAACCCCCTTCTCCTTTCCACCTTTACCTTTTCCTTTCATATTAATCTTCCAAGTCTTACTTTTTCCATTCAATTCAATCATTTAAATAGCAAATATGGATAACCAAAAACTGGCCATCACTGATCAGTGACACAACCATTGTCTTGCTTACCATTTTCAAGTCAATTTAACCTTAATGGCCTTTCCTAGATCTAAAAAGTACAATTAATTAGCACTGTCATATGAACTGCATTTCAATCTTCTTTATTTTGCCAATGTTCTGATTATTTTAATAATGTGGTTATCTCTCTTCCTAGTTGGCTTCTGCAGGTAGGAATTGTTTTCCATTACATTTACACTGTCTTAGCACCTAGAATACAGTGTCCTTTAGAATAATAGCTGCTAAAATACGGACAGAGTGCCTACTCAGTACCATGCACTGTACAGGTCTTTCATAGGACTCTATTCTTGATGCAAAACAGGAGTTAAGAGCTCAGGGTCTGGAGGCAGGCTGCCTGCGTTCAGCTCCTGGCTCTATCATCTGCCAGCAGTGACTGTAGGAAAATCTCTTAATGTCTTTCTGTCGGTTTTCACGTATAAAAGAAACGCAGCAACATCACTGAGCTGACGAGGTCTTTTAATTCTGCAAAGCACTCGACACAGGTCTCAGCACTTAGAGAGCACTCTATAAAATACTGCTTCTTCTGATTCCTCACAATGACCCCTCAAAGGTTATGAGCCCTTCTTTCTCATCACAAAGGTTAAGAGCTTGCCCTGGACACAAGGAAGCTGACTGACCCCCGGCTGTGGGCGCCCAGAGCCCCGCCGGCCCCGGTAAAAGCCGGCGGCAAGCGGCCCCGCCCCCGGACAGGCCCTGCCAAAGGAAGCCGCCGTCCACGCCGGGACCCTCCTTCCTCATCACTGATGAGTCTGGTTCTGGGCTGGCGGATAAGCCACCCTACCCTAAGACAGAAAGCTAAAGAGAAGGGCGCCGAGGGCACAGCCACTGTCTGACTCCCGCCGCCCACGGCCTCCCACGAAGCCCCCGCCGCGCGACCCCCCAGCATTCCAGAGGCACCCGCCCGCCTCGCCCCCGCGCCCAACCCTGACGTTCCACAAGGGTCAGCAGGGTCCCTGCCCCACCTCCCGTCACAGCGTCCTACCTGCGGCCGGTGGCTGACGCCGTCAGCCTCCGAAAAGCGCGGGGACCGACGTGCGCCTGCGCGTTGCTGACGCCATCGGGCTCGCGCCGTGCTTGCGTGTGCGCGTGCGTGCGGCGCGCTGGGCGTGGGCGCGGTACCTGGACCCAGGCACCACCACTTGGGCTCCAGCTCTGACCTTTGCTGTTCAATAAAGGCTTATTGCAGATGCTCCACTGAAGGAGACCTGCTCGCAGTCCGGCAGCGGTGGTGTACGTAAAACGGTAAATTGTCTTCGTTCCATTGTGCATAGGCTTCATTTTTAAAAATCCTTTCAAATAAATACAAGGAGGCGATTCAAATTGAATGAGGATTCCAAGGATTCCCGTAGAGCGTGGCTCACCTGCGCTCAACGGAAGAGTGAGCCGCGGCTCGCCTGGGAGAGCAAAGCGTGGCTCTTCTGCATCCACCCAGGAGAGCGAAGCATGGTTCACCTGCGCCCACCCAGGATAGCCAGCCGCACGCCTTCTGTGCTGCAGGCGGGGAGCGGGCGGCGGGAGAGGAGCGGATCTGCTTAGATCAGCGATTAAGATGTCGTTACTCCAAGCCACCCCAGCCTGACGAGGCCTGAAGCTGTGCCCCCTCTTGAATTCAGGCCCAGCACGTCTCACCTCCCATCCTTGCACCCTGCAGTTTGCATTCCACACAGCACGTGAGCGGGTGCTCAGGAGTGTTCCCTGGCCGAAAGAACCACACAGAGTAGCGAGCAAAAATGACAGGAATGTTTAAAATAAGATAAGTGAGAGGACACCTGTTCTCTGAATCCAGCAGCTCAGATCTCCCCTCAGCCAATGCCTACATCCTATAGATAGCTCTCTGCTGTGTAGGGACACCTCCCTGAAATTATGAAAAGTACTCCATCATTACCTTCCACTTTGTTCTGGAGCCAGGTTTCAAAAGAAGAGTGCTGGATTTTAATGTAGTGAATTGGGTTTTCAGAGACAAGTAACAGAGCAGCCACTCACAGTGGCCTCCGCAGTAAATAATGATATCAGATCACAGAACAAGAAGTCAGGAGATTGGCGGGAAATGTGGGCCTGGTGACTCGGTCATGAAGGACCATCTCTCCATTCTGCCACCTTCTCGCCTGTGGATTTTCCTGCCCAGGCTTGTCACCTCATTTGTCGAGAGATGCCCTCACAGTCCAAACTAGGCAGCCTCACACGACCCAATTTAAAACAAAAAGATGGAACCAAACTGAGAAAGGACCTTTTCCCTCTGAACACTTCTGTCTGGAAAAAGAAAATGTTTCCCAGAAAGCCTTGTAACCTTCCTCTTCTATCTCCTTGACTAACCAGATCCCCTGGATATCCTTTACTGAGAAAGAGAGGATCTGGTGCAGAGGATAGAGAAAATGACTAGCAACTAGCAGCACATGATATTTAAACACAAGATTTAAAGAAATACAAGGCACAAACAATTTGAAGATCTTTTTAAGATTTTTAAAGTCTTCACAAAATAAAAAGGAATTGGATGATGCACTTTAAAAAATAGAAGAGTTTGCACTGAAAACAACAGCGCCTAATTCATTTCATGGCTTAGTCATAGAAGATGCTTTTATTCTAATTCCACAATTTATCAACTTTAAAAATTGTTTTATAATTACCCAAAGTATGTGATATAGAATGAAAATAAAAGAAAATGAAAAGAGTTATATCAAGGCCAAGTCAGTTGTATGCTCCCCAGCTATTTAGAAATTTCTAAACACATGTATATTAAGAAATGACTATACAGATACTATTTGGGTAATGTTAGGGATGGAAAGTTTGTGTCCTCCCAAAATTTGTATGCTGAAATCCTAATCCCAATGTGATGGTTTTAAGGGGTGGGGCCTTTGTGAGGTGATTAGGTCATGAGAGTGGAGTCCTCATGGATGAGATTGGCAAGTACCTTTGTAAAGAGACTCCAGAGGCCAGGCACAGTGGCTCATGCCTGTAATCCCAGCACTTTGGGAGGCCGAGGCAGGCAGATCACCTGAGGTCAGAAGTTCAAGACCAGCGTGGCCAACATGGCGAAATACTGTCTCTACTAAAAATACAAAAATTAGCCAGGTGTGGTGGCGGGCATCTGTAATCCCAGCTACTCGGGAGGCTGAGGCCTGAGAATCACTTGAAGCTGTGAAATGGAGGTTGCAGTGAGCTGAGATTGTACCACTGCACTCCAGCCTGGGGGATAGAGCAAGACTCTGTCTCCAAAAAATAAAAAATAAATAAAATAATAAAATAAGACCCAGAGAACTTATTAGCCCTCTTGCCACCACCTAAGGATGCAAAGAAAGGATGGCAACCTGGAAAAGAGCCCTCACCAGAATCCAACCATGCTGGCACTCTGACTTCCAGCCTCCAGGACTGTGAGAAATAAATTTATGTTGTTTATGAGCCACTCAGCATATGGTACTTTGTTATAGCAGCTCTAGACAGGCTAAGACAGGTAATTAGCTATTTTTGATGATTTTCATCATCAAAATTTTCATGATGGCATTTTGGAGAATTCACATAAACCACTCCTTTACCCTCCTAAAAGTATTGCTCAAATACTGAATTACATTTGTGCTTGCCAAAATTAACTTTTTTCCAACAAGTAACACTGGCCACTTCACGTTGTACTTTTGATACAAAAGCATTTCCCAATCCAGTGGTTTTCATCTTCTGGAACCAGAAGTGGCCTGGTTAGCAGAAGTGTAACTCACTTCTGCACCCTCTCTGAACTGTAGTCTTCCAGTCAGGTGTAAAATAGGAACAAACTTTTCTTACCCATGAAGCCATTATAAGGAATATAATCAACATAAGATATAAGTCTTAAGTTATCAAAGCAGTCGCTGGCATGTGGCAGACATTCAACAGAAACCGTGTTGCTATGTTATTTTTGTTGTTACTGTTAATACTCTTACTGGGATTCAAACCCTTATGCCATATCAAGACTTTTCCATCTTTAACAAATGAAACATATTAGGATAGTATCATAATACGTTAGCATAATATGGAAGAGTTTAGTGCTTGAGCTATTCAATGATTAAACTTTGCTTCCAAGACCACAGACTGGTGGTATATACTGTGTGCGTGTGTGTGTGTGTGTGTGTGTGTGTGTGCACGCATGCATGCACATATGAGAAAGGATATGCTGTTCTTTCTTCTTCTGGGTGGAAGTTGTTGAGCCTTCAAGGGAAGAGGTTTTCATCTACAGCAAGCAGTGCCAGTTCTCTTGATGGGAGGGATTCTGGAAGATGGCTGCTCATTTCCATATTCATGAATTCTATAAACATAGTCTCAGATAAATGCCAGTGTACACTTCAGTGAGCTCATTTGTTTTTGAGCAGAGGGGATAATATGGCCCTAAATAATGTGCCTCCCTGTCAGCCAGGAGAGTTACATTCTGGAGATGTGTGTGTCGGTGGGTATGGGAGGCAGTTGGGGTTGAGAAGATAGGAAAGCAGACAGGACAAAGCTCAGAGGGAAAACAGCCCAATCGAAATCCAATTTTTTCTCTGTGGGATTCCCTGTATGTGGATTCCCACTGACTTCCAAACCTCTCAGCTCCCTGACTCAGTGGTAAGGAAGAAAAAAGAACCAGGATTGAGGGGATGGTGTTCCAGCCTGCCAGCAGAGGTGTAAGATGTGTGGGCCCAGGGTGAACCAAGTGCACAATTTTAGTAAAAAATATTCATTGGCTACACTGAATGAATCACAAAGGAGTGTGAAGAGGCTACCTCTGGTATCACTGTCATAAACAGAGCTGGTGAGGGGGGAAGTGGTGTTCTCCCTGTGACAAAAGACAAAATTATGACAAATTTACAGATCAAATTGGCTTTTATTCATGTCCATGAATCCAGCAGCCTCCATTCTATAAATGGGTAATAGAGGAAGTCCTTCTTCCTGTTTCTAGGGATGGGGGATTTGGATCTGAGCACCACTTTATGGAGAAGTCAGGAGGTGGGGTGAACTGCCATGAGTTATCTAGAAATGAGTGAGAAATCAGACAAGCTTTTCTCTCTGTTGGGTCTCTGTTTAAGCTGAGGTCTTAGACTGTCCATCAAAAGGATGCAGCCAGTTCAGAGGGAGGAAATCTTCAGTCACTTGCTGGCCTTCTACCCTGCTTCTGTACAGCATCCCCGTTGCCCCTGCCATCCAGTCTCCTCCCTCCAATCAGGTCTCAGCCATCTTTCCAAAGTACATTTGTGGATGGGGCTGGATGAGCCCACAAATCAGAGAGCTGGTATCAATAATGTTACTGGCTCCCATTGGAGCCCTTGCAGCAATCTTAACTCAAGGGCTGAAAAAGCAGCTTATAAAATTTAGACATCCCAGCTTCAATTCAAGAAGCTGAGTGCACCATGCTCTACTCGTCCTAATAAGGGTGGCCCCTGGTAGGCCCCGAAAACACAGCCTTGGTCACCACATCATGATGGAGGTCAGGTCTTGTTTGAAGTTGGGTAGAGAACAAATGACCTGACCAAATTAGATGGGGAACTACTTGGCATCTGACATATTTCCAGATTTCTGAACAACAGATCATATCATTCGCTTATGTTCACATAGATATCGGAGGTCTTTGAAATACAAATACACTTATTAATAACCCAAGGACCCTTACTGAGGGTGCTTTTGATAGTTTTATAGTCTTCGAAGGACAAGAACTAATCTTGGGATTAAAACACATGTTTCTAAAAGCAAAATGGTCCCCAATAAGATAGCAAACTTAATGAGATTGAGTAGGTACCACATCCTTGTTGGAATTATTTATTTACAGAAGCCCTCCTCAGTTCCTTATCAATCATATTACTATAGGACAGATGTGTCAGACTAGAAAATCAAGGCCCAGAAAGCCAGAGAGTCCTTCCCATCACAGCAGAGACTTCGATCTCATTGCTCCGGGTGGTCTCTTGGTTCTAATTTTATTTCCACAGATGACATCATCTCCAAGTAAAACTTGTGTATTGTTAATGTATACACAGTGCTTGACATAAATGAGGCACTCAAGGAACATTGGTTGAATAAATTAATGCAGTTTAAATACATGCCAAGGATGCAGTATCTTTGTCTACTTCTGAGGGAATGTCTGTATCACAAGAATAAATTTGACACAACATAGAACAAGATGATCATCTGATACAATTAGCATTTCACTTGAATTGTTTATTAAGCATTTAGCCACATGACAAAAGACAATTTAAAGACCACAGATGTAATTTCAAGTTGCAAGAACATAGATTGCCTTGGAAAACATATCAGTGAGGCTTTCCTGCCACTTCTGATGGCTGCAAGAACATGACAACCTATAATGTTTTAATCAACAAAAATCACAGCCAAATAATGAATAAAAACTATAGCCACTAAGATTGACTTTTTATATAGCAAATAATATTTCTTTGTTGATGAGACAGTAAGCAGACAAAAATCACAACCCTCTGGATAACTTTGGAGGAAGACACAGGAAGCCACAGACAGACTCAGTTCCACGAAGCCACGATGATATTTATTTGCTGCTTCTTCCAGTTTTCAGATATATCTCTCTTCAACTTTGATTCCTACAGGGAAAAAAATAGCATGAACATATGACTACATTAAAACAAGTAAGAATAAGAATTGTATGTACTTCTTCTTTGAATACAAAGAAGGAATATATCATTTCTCCAATGAAACAGAGACAATTGTCCAGTGCCAGAGAGTCTGAACTTAAATAAAGGAATTTTTACTGCCAATCTGGCTTTCTCTTATGAAAATTATATTAGTGTCAACTAGAATCCCTGCCTAATTTTCTACCCTCTGTAAAATAACAATAGTTTCTCCTTTCTCTCAGAACTATGACCACAAGAATATGATGTAATAACTCAAAGAAGTACAAGTAAACTAAGTTATTAAGATATTTTGTTCTAATTAATCTGTCCAAAACAACATACATGCATTAAAATTTACTACTGTATCATGTATTTTTTTAATTAAATTTCATTTTTACCTTTTGAATCTACAGCAAATATAATGATTCCAGAGGAACTATGACTCCTATCAGACACACACCTTTGTTTCCGATAAATTTTCAGGGCTACACACTCCACATATGTTCTTCTGGGCATATGCCAATAAAATCCTGATGTGATACATGCTTATGAGATAGATGTGAACATGGGGTTGCAGAAATGCGAGTCAGCAGCATTTGCCTGATAGGGATTTGTTCTGTATAGATCTCACAGCACTACTTTCCCTCCCCTCACATAGACTTATGCTGAGAGCAATGGAATAACTTCAACATATAAGCCTCTCCCCACTACCTTCCAGAGATGCATGAGATATCACTTTGGAGTTGCTCTGTGTCAGGAGTTCTTCCTCAGACCTCAGGTCTCTCTCAGCTTACAAGTCAGGGAAGGCCCTGGTTGTACCAGGAAAAGGACCTGGTTCTCAGGGCACATTTTGACTGAGAATGTAGCAATTTGGCCTCACCTTTCAGGAGCCATGGGTGAGTCTCTCACATACACGAAACATGATTTTCAACTTATGATTTGTTGAGCACTATAATTTTTCAGATATTCACAATTGAAATCAACAGCAAAGAAGATAAAGTTGTAGGCAATTGGGAAATGCATTACCTGACACACAGATTCTAAATACCCCATGGGTTATAATGAATGGAAAACCGTGAAAGGAAGAGAGGGAGAGAAAGAGAAGCAGGTGCTAAGGAGGGATCACACAGTCATCTACTATATGGGACACAAAGACAAAAAAAAAGACTAACAGAAAGAGGTAGACATACTCCAATGGGATCACATTCCTAAGATAACCTCATGAAGAGGCTTCTGAGGTTGTCTGGGTTCCCACAGACGCAATCTTAAACACTCTCCATGTTGCCAACACTGCGTTTGTTTAAAACGTGTGCTTTGTTTTTGTGTTTGTTTTTACAAATTAACTGCATGCTGTCTGCAGGGTTTAACCGTGAAAGATAAACCCTTCTCAACTGCAAGAAGCCTGGTAGTCAAAACATATCCTTTCTTTAAACCATCAAGAATTTGGACGGCAAACCATGAATCACAATAAATTCCCTTTTTATTGTTTTCATGAGTTCTCTAAAGGTCACCAGTTTCTTATATAAGCTTATTATGATAGTAAGTTATCTCAACAAATGCTGTTTGAAAAAATCTGAAGGGATATATATTATAGAGATTGATGTAAGAGAATAAAAAGTAAAAAAAAAAACCTAAGTTTTAAAAGAATTATTACAATGTATCATTCCTTCTACTTCTCCAGAATGAAGATGGTTTTCTCTGCCTTATTTTAAGGTGCAGGAAGTGCAGCTTGGCAGCACTGAGTGGCCAGGCTGGGCCTGTCGCTGAGTCTGCACTCCACGAGGACACTCTTGCCGTGGGACAGAGACAGGCAGAAAATGAGCCCAGGGCGGCCTACCTGCAGCTGGCTTCACTTCTACTTCCTCTCTGCTTGCAGCACGTCGGCCGCCATCTCTTTGATGTGCTCCCAGGCCACCTGCACGTGGGCAGATTCCACGGTGCGAGAGCAGATGGCAAAGCGCAGGACAAACTTGTCCCTGAGATGACATGGAACCAAGTGGATTTTTTTGGCACTGTTTATTCTTTGCAGAAGAGTTTCATTCACTTTGTTGGAACCCTGGAGGGATTGAAAGAGAGGAACTGTGCTCAGGTCTCTGAGGACTCAAAAATCAACCGGTCATGTAGGAAGGCCAGTGCTCGGTGACCCTGCCATACATCAGGGAGAAGCCAACTAACCATTCCCCCTGTGTTTATGATGTTACAAAATTCAATAAAATAATAGTAACACACCCTAAAAGACTGCATGCATCTTCTCCCCACGATACAATTTCTCCATATTCTAATATGCCACCAAAAGATAAACCTTCCATGGTCCAAGTTTGTTTTAAGGAAAGTAAAGATCCCTAGATATGTCATCTATAAATATGTGAGCTTAAACAGCAGAACAGGGATTTCTGATGGCACCAGGGGAGGAGCCTCTGAAGTCTCACAGAAACATAGAAGAGTCTCAACAACCTAGAAAACGAAGCATAATGGTCAAGCTAGTGCTAGAATCTGAGAAGAATATCCATGAACCACAGGACCGAGGGACCATTGGTGACTCTCCAGAAGAGCACAGCCCACCAACCTGGGGTAGGGCAGAGGCCCCACCCCTCCTGCTACACCAGAGATGGAAGCTTGGTGTCAATCAGCCAATGGGAAGCCCTTGCTGTCCCGCCTGGATCCTGCTTCCATAGCAGCCAGTCTCCTGACCCTTCACCTCCACCCCCCTTTGCTCCTCTGTCCTTCTTCTGTTTGTAGGCAGTGACTCCACATCTTCTAAGCCATGGAGTCTTCAATAGAAGGAGCTGAATGTGGGGCACTGCATGCCTGACCCTTGCAGGACTGCACTGTGTGGCCCTGTCCAGAGTGGAGAAGCAGGGACGATGAATGGGAAGTGGAGCGTTCTATCCACCACATGGAACCACCTCAGACGAGCACCTGCTGGATGCTGGCGCCTGGCCATAGACCCGTGCAAATCCCCTGGCCTCTAGCTGTGGGCCTGAGCGCCCTGCTCCAGTTGTACCCAGGTAGACAGTGATGGGCCAGAGGACATTTGGAAACCGTGGGTGAACACCAGGTCTGGGCAAATCTGGATGAGGATTCAAGGATGAGGACAGATAAAAAAAGAAACTATGGTACCAAGGGAATGGAATTTTACCAGAAAGACTCAACATGAGAGCAAACATCTGAAATGTATAGAGTACAGAAAATGGAAGCAAATTATTTTAGAAAAATGTGCTTGCCATTTTCAAACAGACTGGACAGGGCAGTACTTCCATGGAGAAGGGGCAGGAAGCCTAGCAGAGGTGGGACAATGCCAAGGAACAAAGTAGGCTGAGTGGGCACAGACAGAGACCAAGGCAGGACTGGCCGAGACAAGGATGGAGGGAGGAGACCTTGGTGCCATACGACATCACGTCTGCTTTAATAAAGACCCACATGGCACACATGATCTGAGAACAGCCAAGCAGTTGTTTTCATTCTTGTTTTTGCTGTGGTAAAACAAGTGCACTGGTGTGATCTCAGCTCACTTCAACCTCCACCACCCAGGTTCAAGTGATTCTCCTGCCTCAGCCTCCCTAGTGGCTGGGATTACAGGCATGTGCCACCACTCCTAATTTTTGTATTTGAAGAATTCAGCATGAGAGGACCTGAAATTCAGATTGGAGAAGATTAGACAAGGAGAGGGTAAGGCCAAGACGGCCGATGTGGAGGCAGAAAAAGAGAGCCACAGTGTTTGACCAATGTGCTTCCTCCAGAAAGTGGATTTGTGGACTGGAGGTACAAGCGAAGTTTTACAAAAAGAAACGTTTGTCAGCTGAATGATGCCTGGGCGTCCTGCACGAGAAGGCTCACTACATGGCATGCGAGAAGAATGGATGAAAACAGTCCACAGATAGGTTTGGTGGCATCCATAAATTAGGCAAATAAAATAAAAGCCATAACCTTGACAACATTATGCTAAGTGAAAGAAGACAGTCATAAAAGGCAGTATGGTGTATGACTTCATTCATACAAATGTCTAGAGTAGACAACTCTACAGAGACAGAAAACAGATTAGCGGCCCTAAGGACAGGGAATGTGGAGTGACTGGGTACCGAGAACCAGCTCCGTCGGGAGACCCCCACCCAGGCAGGCTGAAGGCACTGAGAGACAGTTACCCAGATAGCACAACAGAGTGAATCTATCCTGGGGACCAACAGCCTGAGAGCCTGGGGACTGACAGCTCTCCAGATTGAAGGCCCTGAGCAGAGATTCATCCATGTATCTATTTGCTCTTTGACTGGTGATTCGCATTAATGCACAGGTGTTCTCCATAGACACATAACTCCGGAATATACCAGGTAGGCAGCTGTTACGCGCCTACCTCTAATTACAAACTAAAAGGTATCCTCCACAGGGGAGCCATGGAGGCAGGGGAAACAATGTTTCTCAACAACTGGGTGTGGGGTTTCTTTTTGGGGAATGAAAATGTTCTAGAATTAGATTGTGGTGATGGCTGCACAACTCTGTAGATACACTAAAAATAGTCAAATGTAGACTTTTTTTTTTTTTTTTTTTTTTTTTGCAACAGAGTCTTGCTCTGTCACCCAGGCTCGAGTGCAATGGGCAATCTCAGCTCATTGCAGCCTCCACCTCTGAGGTTCAAGTGATTCTCCTGCCTCAGCCCCCCGAGTAGCTGGGATTACAGGTAAGTGCCACCACTCCTGACTAATTTTTGTACTTGTAGTAGAGACGAGTAAAAATTTTTTTAAAAAATTAAAAATAAATAAATAAATAAGGGGGGCGCGGTCAGTGTTTAAAAAAAAAAGACGAGATTTCACCATGTTGGTCGGGCTGTTCTCAAACTCCTGACCTCAAGTGATCTGCCCTCCTCAGCCTCCCAAAATTACAGGTGAGAGCCACCACGCCCAGCCCAACTGTAGACTTTAAATGAACAAAGTGAATTATATCTCAATAGAACCATTAAAAATATATTTTTAAAAGTCCTACAAGAAAACTGTCAGCGAAAACGAGAATGAAAACAACTACTTGACGGCAGATGAGTCTAATAAGCACAATGTCAACACCAAGGCTGGTAGACTGGCCACATCCTGGACACGGATGGACTGAGGCTTCTCCCACAGACACCCAGAGTGTGTCTCATCCTCTCAGTCCTCTGGGCACCCCCAGGTCTCATCACTTTGTGCTCTTCCAAGAGCTCAAGTCTCTGCTCCAGCTCTGCTGCCTGCAGGCTTTCCCACAGCCTCAGCTCCTCCCTGCCTCAGAGCTCCAAGAGTGAAGTGAGGCAAACGGACATGGTAGGTGGAGTGGCAGTGCCACACACTGATTGGCAGCCCCTTGACAATGACACTGAGCCCAGCCTGCTCCTTCTGCTGAGTGGTGCTGTCTTTAATTTGAACAAGGAAACCTCCTGCAGAGGCTTGAAATGATTATGAATTAAAAGCTCCTTCAAAAACCATGCAGAGCATTAGGTCTCACCTGGCTGCATGTACACAAGGGAGATTACCAAGGGGCATGTGTGCAGAGCATCTTAGAGCCTTTTTGAGAACTGTATCATGATTCTCAGCAGAGATGGCTTATGCCCCAACCCCCACGGCCAGCCTGACCTCACCTGGTGAACACACAGCATCAGGCAGCAAAATAACGGCACGCCATAGCACAGTGGGAAAGACTCCTGTGTGGGCATCTTGTCGAGGTGCAGAGCCAGCAGCTCTGGGGAGGGGCTCAAGACTGGCTTTTCTAAGGAGTTCCCAGGCAAGGCTGATGACACTGATGCTGCTGATCCACAGAGGACTTTCAGATGAGGGAGGCTATGGACAGGCCGCTGTCCTCCAGGGAGGGCCAGTGGCAGAGGTGTGGGATGGAGCCTTGGGGGTGGAAAAATGGTAAGGATGCTAGGGCCAGTGAGCTGTGTACATGAGAAGTCTCAGGGCAGCCTTGAGGAAGCAGGAACAGCCGCCGTATGTGGAAGCAAAGCTGTGCAGTGTCACGCGGGGCAGGCCGGTGGGCTGAAGAAGGCAGGCGTATCCCTGCCATATCTGGAGAGCCGCTGCCAGTGTTTGAGCGTGGAGGTAATGAACGACACTTTCCCCTCTGTCATATTCACAGAAAGTGAAAAGGACTGGAGTAGATGTAGACAAACCTTTAGCCGAAAGCAGACAAGCCCCAGAGTGACTTCCGCACAGATTTCAAAGCGGGGATCCTGGCGCACCAGTGACTCAAACTCATGGGACAGCTGGACGTGCTTGAAAGAGGAAAAGGAAAATCTGTTTTCCTCATGGCCACTTAATTCAGAATTTAACTACCTAGAAAACCTTATTAGACTGCACATCTGTAATTCATTTAGACTCTCTTGGCAATTCTCAAATGCTTGTGCAGTCCACTGACCAGCTGTTCCCAGGAAGGCTAAGAAACTCATTCCCTATCATGAGCAAGGGTCTAGTGTCTTCAGGGGAACATCGACCATCATTTTCTTCTGTTCATCGGACTATTCTTATCCCACCCACGCTGTCTTTTATCATGTCAGACTAAAGACCGTGAGGAGGTATTTGAACATTCTGGAAGAGACGATGGCTAACGCCCATCAAGTTGCTCCTCTGTGCTTGTAGTGCCAGTGCTCACCGCTGCGACATCCTCAGCACAGCCAAAAATCAGAGGATATGCTGATTATCCCCATTTTGCAGATAAGAAAACAGGCTGGGAGAGGGCGAGCCACATGCCCAAGGTGCACCCAGAGGCCTTGGCTGAGCTGAGATTCTAAGTCAGCCTGATGGCTGCCATGGCACTTGCTCCTCCTCGGCATCTGCCACCCAGAACTGGGCATCCTGTCCACTCTGTCACATTCAGAAATGGCCTTCCTGTCATTGAATACACCGACCTTATTTCACTTCCAGATAGTTATAGAACTCAGAAGCTCTTCATAGTATGTAACCCTAAGAGAAGGAGCCCTCTGTGGCATAGGCCTGAACCTTGCTTATTCAAAACCCGTGCATCCAGCATGGCCCCCACGTTGCAAGTGCTTGGGAGCAAGCCGTGTCATCGCAGGCCCGGGTGGCTGGGACCTAAACACCTGTCATACGAGCGGTTCCTCATTATGCCACCAGAGGGCGCCAAAGACCTCGGCCTCATGGGCGATCCCAAAGTGGGTTCCCGCCCAGGGAGACAGGCTTTGAGCACCGCTGGACTCTGCTCCTAAGGCAGGCTTGGGTCCCCTTTCAGGAAGAAGTGGGGTGCGTTTTAAACAGGAGGCAGCATGATCACAACTAGTCCTTGAGCTTAAAGATGTCATTATTGTGGAGAGATAAAACCCTCATTTTTTGGCTCTCTTTCCCCCCAAAAGCTGAATTCATCTCAAATGGGGAGAGGGGTCTTTCCTACCCATGAATTCATACACATACTCCTTTCCCAGTTCTCACCCCTAAACAGGTCCTCATAGGGCTCAGCAGCTCCTGGAACTGTCCTCACCAAAGCTTTGGGAGGCAGACAGTTCATGGCATGTACTAAGCATTCTGCAAAGGTTGCAAATGGATGCGCTTTTTTATATGCTGTACCACAGAGGAGGCTGCTGGGGACACCTGCCCCTGTGCAGCTGGTTGGCCGGTTGTGAAGTGGCAACAGGACTTAAAATGAAGGGCTGTCACCAGCACTAAGGCTGAATATTGCAGGTGTGCTTGTTCCCATGAAGCCTGGGGACCTCTGTCCATCGAGATGAGGCCACAGCTTAGGAGGGACACCAGGATCGAGGGAGCCAGCAAAACAGCAGCTGGCCTTCTGCAGCTGGCTAAACGGGCCATACAGACATGTCTGTATAACCAGCACTTTGGAAGGCTGAGGCAGGTGGATCACCTGAGATTAGGAAGTTCGAGACCAGCCTGACCAACATGGTGAAACCCCATCTTGACTTAAAATACAAAAATCAGCTGGGCATGGTGGCACATGCCTGTAATCCCAGCTACACAGGAGGCTGAGGCAGTAGGATTGCTTGAACCTGGGAGGCAGAGGTTGCAGTAGGCCGAGATGGAGCCATTGCACTCCAGCCTGGGCAACAAAAGCAAAACTCCGTCTCAAAAAAAAATTTTTTTTAATTTATTTCTAAAGTCCCAAAAGACCTCTGCAGTTTTACCCAGATAAATAATAAAAACAAAGTCACCTTTCGGATATAAGCCTGCAGTCCTTTGACCCCATACATCCTAAACACAAACCACATTTTCAAAGAGCGAAATCTTCGGCCCAGCGGTATCTGCCAGTGCTGAAATGAAAGATGAAATGGAGCATCAGTGAGGAAGATATTAAAAGCCGGCTTCCTTTTCGGCTCCCTGGCTCGCCTGTTTCTCTTGGAGGCAGCCGATTCCCTGGCGGCCACCCGGCTCCCTCTACCATGGTTGGTCTTGGATAGCAACGCCCATGGTGGCGTGGGCAGGGGCTTTCTTTGCAACTCTCCGAGAGAGAGGAGCACCAACAGGGACTGTTGACCTGGGAGCCCGCGATGTTCATTGTTTTCACTCAACAGATGTTTGTGGACATCACAGCAGGGCCAGACCCTGGGCTAAGCTCTGGGGTTCCATGGTGAACAAATAGGTTAGGAAACATGGCCCCGCCCCCTGCGAGCTCACCATCCAGTGGGGACAAAGGTGTGATTTTCATTGATCTCTTGCCTACGAGGAAGGAGGGACCCAGAACCCACTCTCATCTGCCACTTCTGCCCTGGTTGTTCTGGCACCGTTTTCTAGAGCAAAACTGGTTCCCTTTTGGTCCCACTGATCAACGTGGAGTGACCCCAGACCCCTCACCAGAAAACACAATGTGTGTCTCCGAGCTAGTGCTCCAGAAGCTTTCCCACTCCTTCCTCTCTTTTCTCCAGACCTCGTCAGCTGACTGGCCCCCACACGCTCTGAGGGATGGAGACGTGGTGAGGTGAGCAGGGAAGGACTGGGATGAAGGGACTGCTGGGAAGTAAGCATAGCAGCACTGTGTGGCCATATTCTATTTGAGCGACAAAGCAGACGCTGAGGAGAGCTGAGTCAGCTCCCTGCTGGGCCTGGGTGACACAGTGCAGCCAGGCACGACACCCAAGCTCATCCAGGCCATCTGCAGTGGGGTTGCTCAGCCAGCATCCTGAATCCCACACTGTTCTCAGTAGGACTCACAAGAGGTTTTTAAAGTGTGGATGGAGGCTGGATGCTGTGGTTCACGCCTGTAACCCCAGCACTTTGGGAGGCCGAGGCAGGTGGATCACCTGAGGTCAGGAGTTCGAGATCAGCCTGACCAACATAGTAAAACCCCGTCTCTGCTAAAAATACAAAAGTCAGGCTGGTGTGGTGGTGCATGCCTATAATCCCAGCTACTTTAGCAGTTGAGGCAGGACAATCACTTGAACCCAGGAGACAGAAGTTGCAGTGAGCCAAGATCGCGCCATTGCACTCCAGCCTGGGCAATAGAGTGAGACTCCGTCTCTAAATATATAAGTAAAACAAAGTGTGGGTGGAATGAATTGATGGCAGCTGCTTTTGGACACAAGAGAAGCAGCTGAAGGGCCCAGTGGCAGGGTTCTGCAGGAGCTTCTCAGGTCAAAAGAGACCCAACCTCAGACTCAGGCATTCAGCGTGGTTCCTCCCAGTTGTACGCCAGGCCCCGACAGGTGTGTTGACACATCATCTCCATTGAGCTTTCTAGCAGCACTGTAAACAGGGGTTCGGATCCCTACTTTCTTGAGGCGAAAGCAGGTGTGGAGAGTGACTTGTGCAATGTCACCGAGCCAGCATGCGGCACAGCCTGAGCTGAACCTGCACACACAGTTGTCTGCTAGTCAGCACTGAGTTTTCAAGCTGTTGGGATGCTCAAGAACTAAGCAACTTGTCTTTTTGGGAAATCTAAAAGAAGAATCCCTTACAACGCCAATAACTACTGACTATCTATCAGACAGTAAAGCGACACTTCCCTGCCACAGTTCAGCATGGGTGCTGCACTCCAAAATCATTCCTTGGCCGGTCAACCTCCTACAAATTAAAATGTGATTTCATCTAACATTTGGAAAAATACCAAGGTAAACTTAACTTCTGTGGTTCTGGAGTGAAAATGCACACCATCTAATTGAATGTTCACTCAAATGTGGCTCAAAATGCTGTCATGATCTCTCCAGAGGCACTGTCTCCTCCCCCAATACGCTCCTGGGCACCTGCAGTAGATGGAAGGACCGTGAGCCTTGTGGGCTGTGGTCCCTGTGGACCCAGCCTCACCTCCTGCCAGACTGAGTTCCCAGAGGAAAGGAACACTGTCTTATTTGCCATTTTATTCCCAGCCCCAAGCCCAGCACCTGGCAGGGCTGGGAGCGGCCAGCCCACATTCTGTGGAAGATTGTTGATGGACGCACTTAAACAAATCAAGAGAAAACCCCATTTGACCCTCACTCATGGGTCCAGCTAAAAGGATTCTGCATGTAGATGACAATTCGTATTTGATGCTTCCCAGGCATCAAAATGAGCTATTTCCTGGTACTTTTTCCTCCACAATTGATCATTTTTAAACCTGTATTTTGTTCCACTTTTGATAAGCCATCAACACCTTCCAGAAGACGCAGTTTACTCATCCAAATAGCAGGCAGGGCTGCGTGGCTCAGTGGCCTCTGACCCACGTCCGTGGTCCTATCTTTCAATAGCTTCAGCAAACGTTTTAACTTTTCTGAACCTCTGTCTCCTCCCCTGTGAAATAGGCATAATGATGCTCACTTTGCCCAGGACTGTGCAAACTGGAGGCAAATGGTGCCATCTGACATCTTCAGCGTGTCATTCACCATCAGAAAGAACACAGAGCGCCCTTGCCACACCTGGCATCCTGAACAGCCTTCTCCTGGGACTAACACTCCAATCTCGTGCCCTCATCCACCTGGGGGGGACAGAACTACCAGCACCTGCTCGTCCTTTTCATCAACCCCACATGCCCCCACTGGCCTGGTAGGGAGCCCCCTGTCCAGGGGTCTTCTCCTTTAGCCTGATGGCTCTGACAGCCTTAGGTTTGGGTTTCCGACCTCTTTAAACAAAATGAGAATGTTTATGATGTTCCTTCCCATTCCCTGCTGAGTCCAGCAGAGCAAATGCTCTGGGGACATTTGCCTGGAATTCACATTACAGGTGGGAATCATAGAGGAGCCTGAGAGGTGCACGTGAGCAGAGAGGGAAAGAGGTCACTGCACTGTAGCTAAAGCAGCGGCACAGAGAAGATTCAGGGAAATATGGCCAGGGACCTCCCTGGGTGGTGGCAGACGGACAGGGCCTGGTGAGAGGCAGTGACACTTGTGCCTGTGCCCAGGGATAGAAAGAGCAAAGCTGGGGTGAGCAGTGCCCTTTGAGCTCTGCATGCCAGGGTCCCTGAGGCTGCTCCCACACTCACACCTGGCCAATTGCGTGTGCTTTCTCGGTAGCTGCCCAGGGCTGTCCCCACATGGCCACTTTGGCTTCCTGGGGCTGGTGTGCTGAGGCCTCATGCCTGCACCTCGCGTTCAGAAGCCCCTCTGCTCCAGAACAGCTTCCACCCTCTGCATTCCATCTTTCATCAGGTTCATTCCTTTGTCCCCTCATCAGCCAAGAAATATTGGCTGTGAACATGTGATGCGCCATCTCCATCTCCCTCCAGGGACACAGTAGCACAGAGGGCCAGTTGCCCCAGAGGGCCACCCAAGCCTGCTGGACGCCAGTGGGCCCGGGCTGCTGTGGTGCTTCCTACCTGCCTGGGTTCCTTTAGAAGCAACAGGCAGCCAAACGAGCTGTCCCCACACCGCTCCTGACTCAGGCGCTGCCAGCCATGGTGCCAGGGACCTCAGCATCATCGCCTGACACAAGCAGCAAGAGGCGATCTGGCGGGCAGAGGACCAGCTAAGGACTTGGGGCATGTCCTCTTGGGCCACAGATGGGCAGCCTGGAGGATCGAGGTGTCTCAGGTGTGTTTCAGAACAGACATCAGGGCCTGCGTGGTCTGCACCTCTGTCTCCCTCAATGGCTGGGAGTCCTGGAGGCGGCTTTGGGCCTTACTCATCTCTGAGTAGCTGCAGGAGCAGCTCATAGCTCCTGGATGGAGAGGGACTGCCAGCCAAGGTGCTTCCTTGAGATGGGGTGAAAGATCCAGGTCTCACAGCAGGACCAACAGGGTAGGGGGTACAGGGGCCGCTTGAAGGGTGCTTTGAAAGTAAGGCTGGAGCACAGGTTGCTGAGGCTTGACCTTTCCTTAACCGAAGCCAACATCTTTCATTAAACTAGTAGAGATAACTAGTAGAGATAACAGTTGAAGTAACAGAAGGACAAATGCTTTCCAAAGAATGCATGGCCCATCAAGGCGAGGTGAATGGTGGGCTCAAGTCTTCTGGATTCGCAGCAGGGAAAGGGGGTGTGGCTTGAGGTGCCGGGGAGACTGAGGCCCAGCACTAAGGACAGAAGGGGACAGAAAGACAGGGATCAGACTCTTTCCTCACCCCATGAAGGACAGGAACTGGTGGCAGAGGGAGTAGGATGAAGAGTGTAGGGTTGGGGAGAAGCAGTGAGCCCTGAGGACCAGGAGGGCCTTAGCTGGTGCAGAGAAACAGCCTGGGAAAGTCCCAGGAGAGCACTGCCTCCTCCTCGGTTCTGCAGGCGGTTGCCAGTACAGATCTGTGATGCTCGATGAACGGTAGAAACTGTCTGAGGAGGTCCTGCTCCCTGAGCTGCTAGATGCAGGCAGAGCTGAGATGGTTCTTGTCTTGGACAACATAACATAAACCAGCATTTCTGGGGATGGTGCCCCAGGACTTTGAAAGACAGTGCCAAATGTATTAAATAGGACTTTGGTTCCTAGAAGACTTGTTAGTCAACATGGTGTTTTGTTTGTTTGTTTGAGATGGAGTCTTGCTCTGTCGCCCAGGATAGAGTGCAGGGGCACCATCTCAGCTCACTGCAACCTCCACTTCCCAAGTTCAAGCAATTCTTCCACCTCAGCCTCCCAAGGAGCTAGGATTACAGGTGCACACCACCATGCCCAGCTAATGTATTTATTTTTTTTTTAGTAGAGACAGGGTTTCACCTTGTTGGCCAGGCTGGTCTTGAACTCCTGACCTTGTGATCCACCCACCTCGGCCTCCCAAAGTGCTGAAATTATGGGTGTGAGCCACCGTTCCCGCCCATGAATATGGAGTTTTCAGCAAAGCTAGTTATTTTATGTGTCATGTGACATGGTGTCAGGCCTTTTTTTTCTAATGATATCTAACAACATTAAATAATAATAAAAGGCATGAAGTGTTCGTGTCTGTGCCCGTCACCCCATTTTCAGTCTCATGCAGCAGGAAACAGCTCATCAACAGCAGAAAGCTGGATGTGCCAGATGCCCACTGCACAGTCATTTAGGGAAGCAAAGAACTTTCCCAGCGAAGTAGTTAAATAACAGGGAAATAATCATACCACATACCATGGGTTTCTGTGTGGCCTTTCTGTACTAACTAAGGCTGTGGAGGAGTGGAGATGGCATCACTTTACTTTCAGCGCCATGAGAACCAGCTGCAGTGTGGTCAGTGTAGCACGTGGCCCTCGTGCAACATGAAGTCTGAGAAAGGCCATGAACAAGAGGAGGAGGAGGACACACAGGCCATGGCAGTGTGAGGATGCAAGGTCAGGCTGAGCCGGTCCTCTAGTTGTTTTTAATATTATTGTCATATTTTCCCTTCAATAATAACTTTCTAGGCCGGGCACGGTGGCTCACACCTGTAATCCCAACACTTTGGGAAGCCAAGGTGGGCAGATCACGAGGTCAGGAGGTTGAGATCATCCTGGCCAACAAGATGAAACCCCGTCTCTACTAAAAATACAAAAAAAATTAGCTGGGCATGATGGCACAGCCCTGTAGTCCCAGCTCCTTGGGAGGCTGAGGCAGAATTGCTTTAATCCGGAAGGCGGAGATTGCAGTGAGCCGAGATTGCACCACTGCACTCCAGCCTGGGCGACAGTGTGAGCCTTTGTCTCAATAATAATAATAATAATAATAATAATAATAATAATAATAACTTTCTAAAAGATAAGTCAGATTGTCAATGGGGATCGATATGAGAATTTTAAATGGCATCATCCATGGGTCTTCCCACTGTGCCCTTATGCTTATGTGCACACACTCTGGCCTTTCTCCCTAGGTGTGGAGCTGGGTGGTCTCAAGCAAGCTTTGCCAAAACTGTCCTTGAACCAGCCTTGATGGCTTGGGAAGGTTTACTGGTGCCCTCTACCTCCTGGCTCACAGCTGTCACAGGAAGCAAGAAAGCTACATATGCCTCTGAGGGGCAGTGCCTGCTGGGTCATTATCCCACTGGCTATTGACCATGTTCACTCCAATCGCACTTACACACACAACTCTATTGGGAAATGGCAGCCCCTACTTTGATGATGTCTGGTGCCCACCACACCTGACCAGAAAGAACTGGACACAGGTCATTTTTTTTTTTTTGAAATGGAGTGTCACTCCGTCACTCAGTCTGGAGTGCAGTGGTGTGATCTTGGCTCACTGCAACCTTTGCCTCCCAGGTTCCATTGATCCTCCAGCCTCAGCCTCCTGAGTAGCTGGGATTACAGGTGCCTGCCACTATGCCCGACTAGTTTTTGTATTTTTAGCACAGATGGGATTTCACCACGTTGGCCAGGCTGGTCTTGAACTCCCAACCTCAGGTGACCCACCCACCTCGGCCTCCCAAAGTGCTGGGATCACAGGCATGAGCCATCGCGCCCGGCCACAGATCATCTCTTAATGGCCAGAAGACAGCCAGCTCTGTGGCCACACCTCTCTCCCCACTGAGTTTCACCCTACTCGTGGGTTCTATTGTTTTTGATAAGCCTTGCAGCACTGCCTTTGGTTACAAATTCCTTTCCAGACTACCACTAGGACAACGTGGTATTTTTAAAGTATGCCTCATTCAACATTTGTAGCAAATAAAAAGGAGAGAGGACCAATGCATTTGAGACCAGGCTGCCGAGATGACTGGCCCCACCTGGGAGCTTTTTATGTTTCCCGACTCTTCCCTCTCCAGCCTCAGGCACACAGAAGTCCAGGGCAGAGAGGACCTTTCCTTCCAGAGGAATGGGGTCAGAGGCTCCTTCTCCATCCCCAGGAGCCATCTCAGGTTTTGCCCTCCTCACCTGAGACCTCTCACTGAGCAGCTCAGCAGAGCTGCCCACCACCTGGCAAGACCCCACTAATTGGTCAGTTAGGACTCAGTTAGAAGGTGCCCACCAGTGCTGATCATGACAGTGGAGGAGGAGACTCATGACAGCCACAGAGGCCCCCAGGACTCCATTGGCATTTGAGATTACAGTGGAATCTCTCACTTACCCGGTAGTCAGTGATAAATCCTGGAGAAAAGAGAAAGAAAAAGAAAAAAGAAACTATTAGACAGATTTGTTGATCACACGCTAATGCTTTTCATCTTCCAGGTAAATTTCCTGTGTCTTCTAAGCCAGAAATAAAACTGCCTAAAGGCTAGATCTGGGTGTTCTTTGTGGCACTTCCCAGGGTAACATATTCAAGGGGAGTCCCCCCGAGAACAGGATGCCCAAAACACAAATCGGAAATGTTACACTCTTAATAGACCCCCATTAGCCTTGCTTTCTGCAGTTACATAGCATGAACATCTGAGGTTTCATCTAGAGCCCAGTAGAGAGTTAACATTCAGATCACATAAATTGTCCATCACTCATTTATTCATGCATGGGAAGGTGAATGTGTGACATACGGAGTGATTAGAATATTTTCAAAGGAAGAGAGTGAAACTCTTGGTGGGAGTATTCATCTCTGTATCCGTGGATCTTAGCAGATCTTAGTTCAGTATCTGGGACAGAGCAGATACTCAGTATCTGTTGAGTCAGTTTTAACATCCAGGATTTGTTGGCTCCACATT
This sequence comes from Plecturocebus donacophilus, assembly GCA_004027715.1. NCBI lineage: Eukaryota > Metazoa > Chordata > Mammalia > Primates > Pitheciidae > Plecturocebus > Plecturocebus donacophilus. The sequence continues at coordinate 122,886 of PVKP010000562.1, forward strand.
GGTTATGAAAAATAGTTGATTTGCCTTTGAGCCTCCCCTCATGCCTAAAGAACCCTGGATGTGGGCTCATAGGTGGGAATTTCCATTAATCCAAGTGATCCTGCACGAGGCATCAGGTGAGGATTATGACAACATGCTGCAATCCTGCTGCACAGATCTGCGGAGGAGGGAGTCTCGTGCTCTGGGAGAAGATCCACAAAAGTGGGCTGGACCAGGCACATCATTGTCCCCTACTTCCCCAGTCAACAGGGGCTGTGCCAGGGCCATAGCAGGCCCTGGCCATGCTCAGCTGGGACAAGCTGTTCACCTAATACAACCCATGCCCCACCCTGCACTTCATCCACTGCACAGGATTGTCTACGTTGTATTTACAAGAACATCTGAAGTTGCCACTTGGTATCATTCCCTGACTGTCATCTGGCTGCCAGGAGAAAATAGGTATTTTCTCTATTAGCATAAAAAGTGGCAGTGCTGGGAGGAGAGGCAGGACCTCCATCCCCTATTTTATGAGTGACCCTGAGATGGAAGCCCAAAGCCACACAGCCTATCTCAACCCATAACCAGTACTCTCCTTTACGCCACACAGCCTCTTATTAGTAAGGGAGCTTGTTACACAAACATAACATCAGTAGCAGCGTTCTACAATGATTCACAAAGACCAGTGCAAAGGAAACAACAGCACCCAAGAGAGTGCATGCAGGCAAGCACTCAGTAAGAAACTGTCGAGGCCAGGTGCAGTGGCTCACACCCTCCTAACTGAGACCTCCCACTGGGGGGCTCAGCAGAGTTGCCTGCACCCAGCAGAACCCCAGTAATTTGTCAGTTGGGACCCAGTTAGAAGGTGCCCACCAGTGCATGCTGATCATGAGAATGGGGGAGGAGACGTGTGACAGCCACAGAAACCCAGCACTTTGGGAGGGCAAGTCAGGCAAATTGCTCAAGCTCAGGAGTTCAAGACCAGCCTGGGCAACATAGTGAAACCCTGTCACGTCTAAAAAAAATACAAAAAATTATCTGGGCCTTGTGCTACATGTCTGTGGTCCTAGCTACTCGAGAGGCTGAGGTGGGAGGCTCACTTGAGCCTGGCAGGTGGAGGCTATAATGAGCCAAAGTTGTACCACTGTACTCCAGCTTGGGCGACAGAGCCAGACCCTATCTCCAAAAAGAAAAAAAATGTGAAACAATCAGATGATTGTCATGAATGAAAATGAGGGAATGCCATACCTTTTTAATTTCTATTACTGTACCATCTGATATGGTAGCTACTAGCCACATTGGCTGTTGACATTTAAATGTAAGTAAATTAAAACTAAAGAAAATTAAACTTCAGTTCTGCAACGGACGAGCCACATTTCAAGCGTTCAGTAGCCACATGTGGACTGCTGGCTGCCATATTGGGTGGTGCAGAATAATAGAAGATTTCCCTCACTGCAGAAACTTCTACAGGACAGAGAAACTGGAGGCTCTCAGTAGAAGAATTCAGATACAGTATCTAATTAGTTCAAGTTTCTATCTGCTTCTCCATGAATCTGCTTCCTCATGGATGAGTGAAGAACTGGCTCAATTTAGAAGCTTCCTTGCACAATTCTTTACTGTTAACATAAAAAATGGCAAACCTCTTAGCTAGCAATTTCCTCTGACAATGATTTTACTTGAACTGTGGACTACTTAATAGGTCTTAGGTGCCTCGTAAGACATAAAACTTCATGAGATACATGTGGGAAGGGCAGCTTGTAAATTGGTAATTGTTAAGTGGTGTGGAGTTAAAACAATGCATCGAACAAGACTGGTAAGAAATACAGCAATATATTAGCAACATTTGTATTTGAGTGGTGGGATTATGGGCGTTTTCTGGCCCAGCATTGACTCTGTTTTCCAACTGTACATCCTTAGTAGTAAAGGACACATCTTCAAAGCCTACGTGACTGATGTAACCACTTTCCCCCCTCACCAGCATTGTGACAGAATTTCAGTTATCAAAAAAAATTTTTTTTGCTTATTTTGGTTCTAGTTCAGTGCCGACCATTAATTGGCCAGATACACTGCCCACCTTAAATGAGATGACATAGATAAAGTGCAAAGGCTAAGAATTATGCATTCTCTGCTGTGGCTCTGGAGCAGCCTGTGTCCCCCGACGCCACTTGATAACTGCCCGCTGGTCCTCTCCCTGCTAGACTTTGCAGGCAGGTGCTGAGCCTCCCTGGCTGTCACCAGCGCCAGGCCTACTGACCAAATGACTTAGGCGTGCCTTTGTGTGCTGATCTGAGCCTGGCTTCCTCTTATTTTCTCTTCCCTCACCAACCCTACTCAGCCTCCTTCCTTTACTTTGCTTCCTTTTGGTGTTGGTGGAAAGTGATGCAAAGCCTTTTTGCAAAGACATAAAATTATTTTATTAAAGATGTTTGCTTGTCTGCAGGAGGTGTGCATGCCCATGTTAATATCCCCTGGCTGTGCCCACCTGCCCCTGCTCCTGCACTGGGCCCGGAAGGTTCTCGGTGCTTCTAGAGTGGAAGCGTCCCCCAGGGAGCCACCCCAGGCCTCTTAACCAACCCACCGGGAATGGGCTGCAAGGGCAAATCTACAGAGAACCCGGCTCCTCTGCCAGAGCCTCGTTGGACGTGTACAGTCCTCCCCAAACTCCCAATCACCTCCAGGGCATCTCTGAGGGGAGCAAGACCAGAAACCGTCCACAGACAGCAAGCTCACAGCTTACCTGAATCCTGATGGATGTGCTTCAGGTAAGTGGGGTCCAGTCTAAAGGCTCCTGTTAAGTCTGCTCTCTTTTTCACCCTGGTTTTAGAGAACAAATGATAGGGCTGGTAACTAAGCACCCTAGACTCGACCCTCTCCTCACCTGGCTCAGCTCAGGCACCTGCTTCTGGCCCTGCCCTAAATACCACTCTGCCTTCACTCCCTGTCTCTGCTCCAAGCACCTGGGGAGGGAATCTTAGAATAAAATATAAGTGTTTCGTCTTTGTTGCTGGTTCCTGGCACACAGCTCCTAAAACCCTTGAGATCTCCCAGTGATAAGAGCGTGTTTTGCATGTTAATAAGACAGCTGGGGGCTGGGGTCTCCTTGATGGCTTCCAGTCTCCAGGGAGGGCAGGGGCTGGAGATGAGATGGCCAGTGATTTAACCAATCATCCTCACTGAATGAAACTCCATTAAAAACTCCTAAGTGGCAGGGTTGGAGAGCTTCTGGATCGGTAAACGGTTCACAATGCCAGGATGGTGGCATACACACAGAGGGCACGAAAGCCACATGACCTGCCACCCCACCCTCACCTTGCCTTGTGCAGTTCGCTTGTACTCTTTATAACCTGTAAACCTAAGTAAAATGCTTCTTTTGAATTCCGTGAGTCGGTCTAGTAAGTTATTGAACCTGGTGCAGGGGTAATGGGAACCCCTGACTTTGTAGCCATGGTGGACAGAAGTGTGGGTAAACCAGAGACCCAACATTCAGGCTTGTGAGACTGAGCCCTTAACCCTGTGGAGTCTGACGCTACATCGGGGTAGTTACAGGCAGAATAGGGGCGAGTTTAGGACACCCAGCTGGTGTCTGCAGAGTTGGAGAATTGGTGTCAAGAGGGAAAACCACACAGGTTCGCTTTTGCTCCTCTCTTTCCAGGGACAGCACAGTGCCCGGCCCTGCTAATATCAGTATGTGTGTGGGGGGTGAATATCCCGAGGGCTAATGAGCAAGAAGCCAGGATGCCCCGGGCTGCAGATGGGGGTCCTCTCCCACCTGTCTGCACAAGGTACACTCACATTGGTAGTCATTCTGCATAACGCCTACCCAAACTCTCACTGGGCTGGGCTTTGAAGGGCCTGTGCTTTATGGTAATTGCTACTGCTGCGCTTCATTGGCAGGGTGGTGACACCATCGCAAAGCAATTTTGTGGCAAATAAAGTATCCTAAGGGCAAACTAGAGAAGAAATGTTAACCTGACAGTAGCTTAGGCTTGAAAAGAAATATAATGTGAGAGTGCCTGAAAGACAGAACCCAGCGAGCATGAAATAGGATGCTGGAATGTGGCTTACCAAGGAAGTGAGAGAGAGGCTGGATTTATCTGTCAAAGATCATTGAGGCTTTATTTTTTTTAAGGTTAAAGACAGACAAGGTCGGTATGGATAATAAGCTGAATAGTGTATATTCCGTCTTTGACTTGTGGAAGAAAATCGATGGCACCTAATTTTGTGTGTGTATGGGAATTTTCCTGCATCACCGGCATTTTATGGGGAGCCGCTGGTTGCGGTGGGGTGGGGGGTCGTGGTCCTTTGGGTCTCACTGCATTAGAGAAAGCTCTGTGCCTAGCCTTAAAGAGAGGGGACCAAGAGGGATGCGAATACCTATGGCTATCAGTAGAACTCTGCCCTTCGTTCACGAAGACCACTTTCCCTTCTCATTTTTTTAATTTAAAATATTTTGCACTAATTAAAGCCATACAAAAAGATGCAAAGAATAAATCACCACCCCCTGCTTATGAAATAAAACTTAAATTATAGGTATTAATGAAAGTTACATATTCCTGCCCCTTCCCCGTTTCCTCTCCCTGCCTCACACAAGAGGCCGCAAGGCTGATGTTGGACTCCTATTCTTACATAGTTCTACATAGTTCTACAAAATTTTCTCTCCAAATCCCTAAGCAATCTGCATTATTTCGCACACTGCTAAACATACCATAACATAAACTTAAGACATATTATCATAAATGTTATAATTCTATGCATATTTCTATAATTTGCTTTTTAAATCCAAAAATAGACCTATGAGTTTCACATTCATTCATGCACAGAGCTCTTGCTCCATCATTTGTATGACCTCATGGGGGTTTGGTGCATGCAAATATCCCAATCCATTCACTCTATTATTTCCCATTTATTGATAGACAAACTACACTGCTGTGAACACGGGACCATCCCTGTGCATGCCTCCTGGAGCCCCTACAGCGCCCGTCGGCCATCTCTCTGCCAAGAGAATAGCACAAGGTGAGCTACATTCAGGCTAGAGGGAAACATCTATAGCTCTACTCAGTAGCACCAAATCAGTCTCCACAATGAGAGAGCTCCTCTTCTTCCATATCCCGGCCAACGTTTAGTATGAAGAGACTATTGTCAACAACCAGTGGTGTTTCACTGGGATTTCCATTTCCATGTCTGATTACTAAGGGAGGTGAGTAACTTCACATTTATTAAGCACATCTGTGTCCTCCTTGGTAAATAATTTTTTGTTCATTTTTCTATTAGGTTACTTATCTTCGTCACATTGAACTGCAGCAATTCTGTGAATATTGGGAGCCTTCGCTGGAATGTGTGTGGCCTGTTTCTGGCGCTCTCAGCCTTCTGATCTGCTCTCCCTGTCTGTACCCACACTGAGCTACATGAGCTTAGTCGTGGTTGCTTTACACACACATTGATATTTGAGGAGACAACTTCCTCACTACATTTTTTTCACAATTATCTTGGCTATTCTTGCCCCACATAAATATTATGCCAGACAGGATATTTATTAGAACTATGCTGAAGTCTAATATTGAGTCTTCCTCTTTATGAACATATCAGTCCACTTCGTTATGACTTCTTTAACGACTTCCAAAAAATCGTAGACTTTTCTCCATATAAATCTGAACAGGTTTTGATATGTTTGTTCACAGTAACCTTATATATTTTCTTGCTATTATAAAGAATATTCCTCTTGGAAACATTAGACTTACTGTTTAATATAGATGTAAAAAAAATACAACCTTAAAAATGTTAGTGTGTCTAGACATCTTGCTGGTTTCTTTTATTAATAATACTTGGAGGATTCTCTTTTTACTGCGGTTACATCATCTGACAATAATGAGAGTTTTATGTCTTCCATTCTGATCCTTACAGGTTTACTTCTTTATCTCTTTTTTTGCCATGGAGGTTAGGAAAACCCAATGTTGAACAGAAATGGAGATTATTTTTTCCTGATTTTAAGGGGAGTGCTTCTAATATTTCACTGTTTAGTATAAGTTTCACTATGATTTTGGTAAACTTTTATCAGATTAAGAAAGTTCTCTGCTGTTCCTATTTCACTAAGACGTTTTGTCCTGAACTGTTGTTGACTTTTATCTAATGCTTTTTATGCATCTAATGTGATAACTTTTTTCTCCTTCACTGCTAACATGGTGAATGGCATTTTAAAATCTTTTAATATTAAAACATTCTGGCATATCCATATTAAACACAGTTTGGTCACAGCATACTATATTTTTAAAAATATCATTGGATTTTATTTGTAAATGTTTGACTTAGAATTTTGACATTTAAGTTTGTGAGACTGTTTTATCGTTTTTCTGTCTCAGCTTCTCATTTGGTTTTAGAATCAAATTTAGACTGGCTTCATGATATAAGGGGCAGTGTGGTCTCTTTTGCTGTTCTCTGTGAATTACACTTAGGATTGGACTGATAAGTTTCTGCAGTTTAGAAGACTCACTGTTTAAGAATTTGGATATTTCTGTTGTATGAAAATTTAACTATTGACACATTGTATTAGCAATAAGATTTTTCAGGTTTTCCATTTACTCTTGAGTTAGTTTTGGTATTGTTTTGTTGCAGTTATTGTATATATGTGTTTATGGGCAATTCTTGGCATGATGTTATACATAATGCCCCCTTACTATTTTGGGAACTCTCTGAAGTATCTATAATTATGCCTTTTTAATTTTCTACTACAGGTTATCTGTGTCTTCTCTTTATTTTATTTTTTTTAGACAGAGTCTCGCTCTGTTGCCAGGCTGGAGTGTAGTGGTGCAATCTCGGCTCACTGCAATCTCTGCCTCCTGAGTTCAAGAAATTCTCCTTCCTTGGCCTCCCAGAGTGCTGGGACTTTGGGAAGGCACTACCACGCCCAGCTGATATTTATATTTTTAGTAGAGACGGTGTTTCACCGTGTTAGCCAGGATGGTCTTGATCTCCTGACCTCAAGATCCACCTGCCTCGGCCTCCCAGAGGTTGTTTATGTAATTAGGCCAACTAACAACATCTGGCTTTGTCAATCCTCTCTGCTGGGTCTTTTTTGTGTATTTTGTTACATTTCTTAACTCTTACTGTTTTCTTCCTTTTACTTTTTGAAAGTTTATTTTGTTGCTGCTTTCTAGCTTAATTTTGATACTTAGCTTATGATTTTCTGGATTTCCTCTTTTCAATTGAAGTCTATTTTGTAGGTGCTGCATTAGCTGTGTGTCTTTTTATCCAGTTCTCAGTATTTACAGTTCCCCATTATACTTTATTCATTGGTCCATGTTTCCAATAGGCCTGTGGTAGTCTCCTCTTCAATATTTAGGTGCTAAATTTGCATTTCCTGGTAAGATTTAAGGGATATTATAAAGAGAAAGAATTTTATGAAAACAGGTGTGCAGCGTACTTGAGGACATACATGGCTGCACGCATGCGTGCACACACACACACACACACACACACACACAGAAACATGCTACTGTGGCACCAAAGTCACCTCACATGATGACCATACCTGCATGGGTCTCTTGGTGAGGAAAGCCTCTCTCTGTAACCAGACACATTTCTAGGAGATCAGGAAAAGGACCCCTGTGTTGGGTTAAAAGCCTGGCTTCTTAAGTTTTTCTGTTTTAAAAAACCTACTACACTACATACTGCTCACTGAATGAGCACTCACGTTACCTCCTGGTGCCAATAACATCTATAAAACATTGAAGATACTAAAGGGTTCCCAGACCTAAGAGCAAAGAAGCCAAAAAGATAAGTAGAATACTATCCACTAAGACTTTTAAAACAAGTTCTAGAATCAAGTCTTAATGATGACTAGAATGATTAAAACTGTTTTAAAGAAACAGAATTTTTAAAAACCTCCCAATGTAACAGAAGTGTACAAACACTATAAAACAATTCATAGCAAAATTTAACTTTATTGGAGAAAAACAGGATAATATATGCCTTTGGTGTGTATGGAATTTTAGTCTTTCTTTGGAGATCTGAAATTAAAGAGCAAATAAGCTCTGGACAGAATGACTCACATTTACATATAAAAGATTCAAAATACCAAATGAACAATAAAAAGCTTATAAACAGAATAATGAATTCATTATGAAATGTATTTACTAGGCTTATAATGATTGCCAGTTTTAGAAACTTCAATTATTTTGTCCATTTCAATATTTAAAGAGTACAACCAAAATGTTTATGTTAAATTATGGACTAACCATTAGTACAATTTCATTAAACAAAAAAGAAAACACTTCTAATTTTAAGGAGTACAAAAAAAGTGAAAGCAATAAAAAAATCCATTTATGTGTTGTTTATTGAATTAGTGAAATTTTAAAAGACATTCTGAAAATTCACCACTTAGAATTTTTTTGCTTAAACTCTTAGGAATCTAGAGGAATATCTGTCCTTTTGTGAATTCTGGTTCTTCCAAGTGTCCTTATTATCTATATTCTATTGTGTTAAGGCAGATCACATTACTGTAATCATCTCTTAGACAGTCAAAATATTTATTTTTATTTCCTGATAACTGGACAGTGCAAAAAAGCCTCTGAGTAGATTCTCAGCCCTTACTCTCCCCACTCCTGTCACCACATTAAAAGGCACCATTGGCTAATAGGCAGGGGAAGCCAACCTGGACCAAGCAGGATTAGTGGCTCCTACCTCTTAGGTGGGGTAATAATAATATTGTCCACAAAAAAGCTCATGAACAGAATAAGGAGTTCATTGTGTAGTGTATTTGCTGGGCTTGTGATGATTGCCAGTTTAATGCAGCAGTGTCTAGAGGAAGGGATGCTGCTGTTCACCTACCTGTCGTTTGCTTTGAGGCTGTACATCCTGGGCTAAAAGTCAAGACTACTTTCAGTGTTTACAGTGGAAATGGAGTCAGTAACAGCTGGAACAAAAGTAACCCTGATTTTGGCTCATTTACACCAAAAAGCAGCTCTCATTCGCCAGCTTCTATATCCGTAAGAAATGATTCCAATGTGTTCTATGTGCATCTTTTTGCTTGTATGTGTGTTTGTAACATGTAAATTGCATGCATGCATGCACTCTTGGTTTGCATACTGTCAGATGCAGCACAGGCCACTGTGTCAGCAATGCAATGTGAAGACTGTCCACTGTGGAATGAAAAAAAATAAAATTCTTTGGTGGTAAGAAAAACGGGAAAGCGGGTGTTTGGGTATAGTGGATCAAATGAAACTGTAAGTTTCATAGGAATTAAATAAACAAATCATTAAGCTTATGGAGTTTAAAATAACCTGACCTGGTTTAAATCCTTAGATACGGGGTTTATGGCTTTAACTAGTGATTTCTTATGAGTGCTGTTATGGACCAAACTATGTCCCATTTCGTCCACATTCATACGTTGAAATTTCAGTTCCCAGGACCTCAGAATGTGACTGACTGTATTTAAAGATAAGGTCTTTAAGAGGTGATTTAGTTAAAATGACGTCAGATGGGGGGAGACCTTGAAAGGAAAATAAAAACTTGGGACCCCAATTCACTCTGCTAAAAAGAAAAATTAAGCTCAAAGCTGAGTCACACAAGGAGTTGCCTTTCCTTTTGTTCCTAAGAACAAGAGATAAAAGGTAAATTATCTCCACAGGTGGCTACTCTTAAGTTCGCCTGATCTTGTTGTGAAGTGGCATTTTACTGAGAGGGAGATGGATACATAATTGACGATTCCCCTACCTGCTCCCTTTCTCTCACAACACGTGGATTACCACACCCACCCTCTTTCCCCTCCAGACTACTTTTAATAGTCTAAAGTAGGGAAAAGAACATTTTTGAAAACAGGCAAATGAAAAAATTTAAATGTATAAGATCTGCCTCTGTCTGGGTCCGTTATGTCTATTTGTTCATATGTATCATGTGGAAATAATATTTCACCTCCAATTATATAAAGCGCTCTAATTAACTGGCTTAAAGAAAAGTAAGTTTTTATCAGACTAATAGAAACCAGCTTGGAGGCTTTTCTGTTCACATAGTTTTAGTAATCTTTGGTAAGATTAAGTTGGTAAATTTAGTCTCAAAACTCTCTCCAGTAAGTTCAAAACATAAAGTCATATTATATTAAATAAAGTAATCCTTGATTTTTCACTGAGAATTAGGGTTAGTAGTATATAGTAAGATGTATTTTTGGTGAAGTTTATAAAATACATGAGAATGTGTTTTTTGCTTAGGAAAATATAATTTTTCTAATTTAGAAGACCTTTCTACTGGTGTTGACTGATAGTGTGTATTGATATATCATGGCTAGAGTTCTGAAGTAAAAGCTATAGGATCTTTAGTTGCATGACTGTTTACCTGTGCTTAGGTGTGTTTATGTATACATACATGTGTTTCGTTATGTGTTGTGGTCACAAGGTACCAAATTGGCTTAAAAATAAAGGAGTACTCGGGCCAGGCACAGTGGCTCAGGCCTTTAATGCCAGCACTTTGGGAGGCTGAGGCGGGCGGATCACAAGGTCAAGAGATCAAGACCATCCTGGCCAACATGGTGGAACCTCATCTCTACTAAAAAAATGCAAAAATTAGCTGGGCGTGGTGGTGTGCACCTGTAGTCTCAGCTACTCGGGAGGCTGAGGCAGGAGAATAGCTTGAACCCAGGAGGTGGAGATTGCAGTGAGCCAAGATTGTGCCACTGCACTCCAGCCTGGTGCCTGGCAACAGAGCAAGACTCTGTCTCAAAATAAATAAATAAATAAAAAATAAATGAGTACCCATAAATTTAGTAAATAATCCAAATGCTTTTCAAGTTCATATGACTTGAATTAATCTTTAATGAACAAGCTGCCTTTAAAATTATTGGCAAAATACAATTAGGACATCATAAGAACTGTCAACACATTATTGTTTAGATTTATTCATTAAGTAGTTTCATATTTGTCTTTGCTATATATTATAAGGTGTCAATATTTGGAATGAGGGCTATGAAGCCATAAATGCAGCCCAAAAGAGAATTATCTTTGTGTAATTTTTGGTAAGTAAGGAATTTAATATTGTTGGTTTAACAGCAAACAGTTAATCCTGAATTATTTGGCAAAAAGTAAAAACAAACACATTTATTTAACCTAAAGCTTTTTACATAGGTAAACACCTGAAATTCTCAGGCTATAACGTTGGTCAACAGGGAAATAACTTTAAATGATGACTATCAGTTTTCATAAGCAATCTATTAAAAATTAGATTAATTAATACATGAATCTAATTAATTTTTAATTGGATTAATTATAAATATGTCAATATTTTTGACAAATAATTTAGAACTTGACATATGATTTAAAAACCTGACATAAACTTTAGAATCTAAAGTTGCATTAAACTAAATAATAGATATTGCTTAAATGTCTGGGTCATTTCCAATTTAAAAAAATTTATAGGAAAATGTTTTTCTAAAAATAATGTTTTCTTATTAAAGAAAATAATTTTTGTCTAATTCAAAGTTTATTTAAAGGTCATTTCTAAAACAAGGTAACAGGAACCAGTAAATAAAAGAGATGCAAAAAATGTTACAAATATTAAATGATAATTTGGGTAAGGAAGATTAAAAGAAAAATAATTTCACGTGACAAAAAATGTTGTATGATAAATTTTTTGTCCTAAAATAGAATGACTGGTTATTTAAAAAAGAGGATGTCTGGGCTAATACAGAAAGTCTAAGCATTCAGTAAGTGGTTTGTGTAAGTCATAATAAAGTTTATAAAAAGAAAATTCATGAAAAAATGTTTATGTGATCAAGTTGGCTATAATTAAAAGAAAATTATTTATAATAGTCTTTCTAGAAATTGGGCTTTGATATTAAAAATACACTCATAAACTAAAAAATTGGTTAGAACAATAAAATTTTCTTACGGTACTAATTTAGTCTTAATAAAAATTACAAGACATTTTAATTTTCATAAACCAAAAGTTCAACTTTAATTTCATCTCACTGTTTTCAGCTTTCTCTCCCCTTCAGGGCATGAGATAGTAACTCTTTCAACTTTTTACCAGCTCCTTTAATTTTTTTCGCCTCTGATTCTGACATTGCAGCCTGATTAAAAATATATATATATTTCTTATTTTAAAGGTCTAAAGTGAATAGTTTGTTTGTTTGTTTGTTTTTGAAATGAAGTCTTGCTCTGTCACCCAGGCTGGAGTCCAGTGGCACCATCTCAGTTTACTGCAGCCTCTACCTCCCGGGTTCCAATGATTCTTGTGCCTCAGCCTCCAGAGTTGCTGGGATTACAGACACACACCACCACACCCAGTTAATTTTTGTACTTGTAGTAGAGATGGGGTTTCACCATGTTGGCCAGGCTGGATCCGACCCTCAAGGAATCCTCTGGCCTTGACTTCCCAAAGTGCTCAGATTACTGGCATGAGACACCACACTCAACCTAAAGCAAATGTTTTCTTCCTATATTATTCTCTAAATTCTGTGAAATAGAAAACTTTTGCTTATGACCCAGAATGCACTCTTCCTATGTCTAACTAAAGTCCTAAGAAAACTGAGATTTAAAAAATTAAGGTTATTACATCCATATAACTTTCTGTATTGCTTCTAAAGTCCTTGTACTGCTAAGTTACAGGGCTTTGACTCCTGGTTCTAAAACAGACACTAAGTCCAGCTAAATCTTAAACACTGACAGCCATTAAAAGCCTCATCTTCAGACCCAGGAGAAGATGGCAATCAAAATAAATTGTGTTCATGAGACACAAGGCCAAAAATTAAAACTATTCAACTCCTCTAGGCTCAGGGACTATTGCGGAAGAAGTAGACACATAAGATTGGAAGAGCCGATTTTCAGAGATAAAATTAATTGTTTCTCTATAAATTAAACACTAATATCAAAGGAACACTGATGCAAGACCAGTGTTGTCTTGATCTGTGTCCCTATGCCAGATTAACAAGGTTTTCTTGGGACATTAACCCATTCTTCAATTAAAAAACTATAAAAGTTCATAAAAAGATGTATGGGCCAGGCACAGTGGCACATGCCTGTAATCCCAGCACTTTGGGAGGCTGAGGTGGGTCAATCCCCTGAGGTCAAGAGTTCGAGACCAGACCAATATGGTGAAACTTTGTCTGCAGTAAAAATACCAAAATTAGCCAGGAGTGGTGGTGTGCACCTGTAATCCCATCTACTCAGGAGGCTGAAACAGGAGAATCACCTGAACCTGGGAGGCAGAGGCTGCAAGATCAGGCTCCTGCACTCCAGCCTGGGCAACAGAGTAAGACTCCAACTCAAAAAAAAAAAAAAACGAAAAAACAAAAAACTACAAATTTATGGAAATTATACATTTTGATCAAGATAATTAAAATTTAATATATTTATTTATAAAATTTGAGAGACAGATTTAATTGGCCTGATACTGTCTTTATCAGGGCTTATTGTTTAGAAAAGTAAGTCTCTTCTCTCAAAGAATAAAAGTGTTTCCCTTTCTTGTGAAATCTTTTGAGTTATCACTTTGGCTAAATGAATGACTAATTTTTCAGTGATCTGTGTTTGATCCTGTTCTGTCATTGGTTATTTTACCAAGGCTTTGATTGGAATGACATTTTCAGATTGCCTTGAGAAAATAAGGGTGACCTACAGAGCTAATAAAAGCCTCTTGGACAAACTGGCCCCATACCTTGTCCTTCGCAGGGTCTTGAACTGTGCTAAGCAAAAAATGTCACTTGCTAACAGGGTGAGGAAACTCAAGTTTTGTGGGACCTTGAAACGAGAAGAATTCAACCAGTTCACACAGGTATCTATAGGCACAGATAAATCCTTGGCTGGGACTGAGGCTTTTGAAAAGCTCTAAATCTTAGATTCTTTATGAAAGGGTTCCAACAAAACCAATTTTAAAAAAGAGAAAGAGATAGAGAGGGAGCAAACCTGTATGCAAATGATTACTCTTGGTGCACTTTATCCAAACAATCAAGCCAATCATAATAGGACTAAAATTTATTTTACAAATAAAATTGGCCCTATTATAATTTTCTATTTAATAAAATTCGGAAACTGAAGAGAGAAAAATTATGTTTCAAAATAAACTATAGTACACCTGTAATTAGATTCTAGCCTTGCCTAATGTTTGTCAATTTTTATTATTTTCTACAATTTGGACTGAATTCTAAAATTTTTCCTGGCTACAATTCTCCAAAATAATGTTCTCAGTTTTTTTCTCTTCTTTCTTTTCTTTTTTAATTGTGATTTGAAATCACTAAAAATTAAGCTGTACTTTTCTTAAAGTCCTGTAAACTGAAGCTAGACAACATCAGTTTTGGAAGAAAACAACAGAAATCTATTTATATAAGTAAACCACTTTCATACTTGCCTACTGATGTACACAGACTTCAGAGTAATCTGGCCTATATCAGTTTTTCAAGATCGTTCTTTCTTTATGTTTGTTTGTTTGTTTTCTCTCCCTTCTTCCTCTTCATAGGTCATGAGACTTTACAGCCTGCTAAAAATGAGCTTTCCTAACAAGTTGGGACCTATCTGTCTAGAAATAAACTGTCTTAGCCACAAGAGCCCAAATGAAACCCAAGACCAGGGACTCATTTCCTTCTAAAATGCATTCTCTGCAACACTTTTTTTAAAAAGAAGAGGGGAAGAAATGTGAAAGGAAAATAAAAACTTTGTACTTCAATTTACTATGCCAAAGGAAAAAAATTAAGCTGAATACTTTCATGCAAGAAGATGCTTTTCCTTTTTTTCCTAAGCAGAAATCTGCAGAAAAAAGGTTAAATATCTCTGCAGGTAGCTACTCTATGTTCGCCTCATATAAAGAGCTGATTTACTGAGCATGAAGACAAACACGTCACTGACTATTCCCCTACCCGCTCCTTTTCTCTCACATCACGTGGATTCAGTAATGTGACCATACCCTCCCTTTCTCCCCTCCATCCTGCCTTCCCCATTAAATACTGATAGCCTCAAAATCATCTTTGGAGAAAGGCACAGACCACACCCTGTTTCTGTGATTCCTTGTTTATTCTTCCAGGAATGTCCTTAAGCTTAGCAAAATAAACATCTGAATTGATTGAGACCTGTCTCAGATACTTTTTGGTTAACAGGCCTAGTGTGCCCTTATAAGAGGAGGAAATTTGGACATAGATAAACAGAAGGAAGATCATGTGAGGACAGGGAGAAGATGACCATCTGCAAGCCCAGGAGAGAGGCCTCAGAAGAAACCAGCTGCTGATGGCTATATCTCGGACCTCCGACCTCTAGGACTGTGAGAGAAACCATCTCTTGTTTAAGCCGCCCATCGAGGTACTTTGTTAAGCCAGCCCTAGCCAACTAATTAACGCAAGCACAGGGCCCCCAAACAGTAAAGGTCAGCAGTTTCTGTGTTAAAACACAAATCCTTCAAAATCAGATTTCACCCATCAACATGCATGCCATTTTTATGGTGTCATGGAATGGAACCTTGGGTTTGGGAGAGATCTGATTTTCCCAGGTACATGAAATCTCACCAAATTCTTTGACCCTTGTTCTGTCGAGAACGCACCAGCTCAGGAGAGAAAGAGCACATTCTCTATTATAATTTAAAAACGTATTCTGTAGCCTGTCAAGCCCATAGGAAGATAAGAGGCTCCACAAGTATTGCAACCACCCTACCCACCCCTGCCACCCACCCCAGAGGATGGGAACTAACCCCATCGCCCTTCTCTCGTGGCAACCTTCCAGGCACCGCAGGCCTCTCTTGTGTCTTAGGGCTTACGTTTAAGTCCTTCTGCAGGCTAGTCACCCTCTGTCCTCTCTCCCTTCACCAAATGGCTTCCCTGTGTGCCCTGTGTCTCTTCCCTACGTCACCTCCACTTTGTCAAATTTCCCCTCACAGGCTGGTGGCTGAACTGAACCCCAACTGCCAGGGAGGAGCTGTCCAAGACAGATGAGCACACAGCGACCAGCTGGCCAACATCCTCTCTGCATCAGCTCTGCCGCAGGCACTCCATGGCCGGAAAGGCTTGACTCCTCCTCACCAGGGCACTGACTTAGCAGGTTTTCTCTCAGCCTTAACATAGGCACTGGCTGTCTGGACCCAAGAGCAGGACGCCCCATTCATTACATTCCTTCTTATCATGTGTCAATATTTGCCTCCACGGCCAGGGACCCAAAATATTTCTGATCTGACTGCTTCAGTTTCCTCATCTGTAAAAAGAGTGTGGCAATGTCTGTGTCCTCCATCACGGGGCTGTCGTGGGGGTCCAGAGAGCTACGAGAGGTTAGGGACTTAGAAGGGAGGCTGGACCTATCCACAGTCACTAACAGTCTTGCTGTTATCACTGTTTTATCCAGGCACTGGGGACGGTCTCGGAGTGTACCAGAACCCCTCTTCGGGACAGCCCCATCAGCCCTCGCCCTGCTCCAGGGTGGTTCTAGGGCTGCCTTTGTGGAAGGAATGTGAGGACATCTGCCCCTTGCAAAATAAAAGCATCCAAGGAGAGCCACTTGTTCTGGCCAGAGCCTGCGGAGGCTCTGCCTGGTCCCTCCGAACCCCAGCTCCCTTAGAGAATTTTCCCCACTGACCAAAAAGCCTCAACAGAGTGGATTTGCATTTCAATCAAAATTACACCTCGAATAAAGGGACCTCTGGCACACTGTGCAAACTGTCCTCACTGTGTTCCACCTTGGGTAAAACAGAAAAACACAACCACAGGAAAACAAAAGAATACTCCCATTCATAACAGCCATGGCTTTCATCAGTACTTATTAGTATTTCAGACAAAATTAAGTCTGAAATGCCCACATACCAACTGGTTTTCAAATTATATAGCAGAAGTTTGGGTAAAAAGATGGACAAAAAAACATTTCATTTGAATACAAGTAAAGAACTAGAAATGTGGTTTGCCTCTAAAAAAAAAGAAAAACAGCAAACGGATATTTTGGTAAACTGGGAGAGCTGACATTGATTGTTTTGTATAAAAGCTGCTCTCCTCACGCTTAGGAAGAAGGAGAAAAATCATTCATTTAATTACATACTGAACAATTTTGCAAAGCCTTCTGAACATTTGAAAAATCTTTCAATTTTGTATACTGTACAAAATTCATGCAAATCCTCCTGGCCCTATGATCAGTCAATCAACTTCTTACTTTAAACATATAGAGAGACTAGTTTCTAGTGCCCCGTTTCACTGTCCATCATCATTATTTCTTTAAATATGATGTAGGTGGTGTAATATTACCCACTTTAAGGCTTCAGTTCTTTTTCTTATTCTAAATATCACCAAGGTATTATTGTCCTGTTATTAAGAATTTCCAGGGAAATTCTTAGGAAACATGGTTACTTTTATTTTTCCTTAGCAAATACTTTTTTTTTTTTTTGAGACAGAGTCTTGCTTTGTCGCCCAGGCTGGAGTGCAGTGGCACGATCTCAGCTCTCTGCAATCTCCGCCTCCCAGGTTCAAGCGAGTCTCCTGCCTCAGCCTCCTGAGTAGCTGGGATTACAGGCATGCACCACCATGCTCAGCTAATTCTTTGTAGTTTTAGTAGACACAGGGTTTCACTATGTTGGCCAGACTGGTCTCAAACTCCTGACCTCAGGTTATCCACCCTTCTCGGCCTCCCAAAACACTGGGATTATAGGCGTGAGCGACCAACCGTGTCCCACCTTAGAAAATACTTTTAAGCATTTGGACTCAGATTGCTTAAACTTAGTATTCAACTAAGACTAGTTATGAATCTAAGAATGAAAACAGAAGCCACTGAATTAGAAGAGTGTACTGCAACTGCGTTGCATTTGTTTTCTGTTAATGCTGGCTAAATCGAATTACAGATTGTCTTTTTTATTCTTTTCATTTCTTATGCCAGTATGTTGCAATGATATTTCCTAGATAAAAGTTTCCAGCGAGATGAAGATTTAGCAAGAACTCCATCAAGGGTTCAGAAATGGCAGCAAGCAGTGAGCTCAGTGACTACTGCCCCCCTTTGGCCCTGGCATCTTCCCTGCCAGCTTCTTTCAAATGCACCATCACCTTGGAAGAGCAGTGGGGACAGGCAACTGACATCCTTGAGAAGGGAAACTTACCACATGGCAGAGCAGTCAAAATTCACCAACAGCCATTTGTGGGGATTAAAGTTGAATGAATCTGCAAACTGCCAAGAACACGGATAAGAAAAAGAAAACATTTTCCTTATAAATGTTTAATTATAAAGAAGACCCCATACATGATGATAAAAGTTTATGGCACAACCAATCCACAGTGGTAGAGGCCAGGTAGGGTTGCCCAGGGGAGTGTCACTAACTTGGATCAGGCAGGAGAGTCTTCTGGAGTGCTGGAATTGTTCTCCTCTTGATCTGAGTTATGAGTACATGGGGGTATATGTATTGAGAGCTGATTTGTATGTTTTGCTAAATCTAGATTATACCCCAATAAAATGGGACAAAAATTTTAAAGTTTAAGTTTATATTCCCAAATGAAAAGCACTTTCAAATTTACATAGTCTAATGTGACACAAAATATATCCTTATTATATTTTAAACTACTGGAATACTTGGAAAAATCGGAATTTTCCTTCACAAATACAATGTACAGGAATTGTGCTGATTTGGCCTGTGAAATACTTTATGCTTGAAGTTCCTTCCACTTGCTGAGCTAGCAAAGTTCTCAGACTACAGGTGTCATGATAAACAGTGGGAAAGTGAAAATTTCATAACTAATCTACGATAGGTAGGGATAAACCCAGTTTTCATTTCATTCATGGGTTCTTTGGCAGCACTGCCATAACATATCAACAGTTCTCCCCATTTACCTACATCATGTTTCTATCTCTCTCTCTTTTCTTTCTTTTTTTTTTTGAGAGACAGGGTCTCACTTTGTCACCCAGGCAGGAGTGCAGTGGCACAAACATAGCTCACTGTAGCCTCAACCTCCGGAGCTCAAGCGATCCATCTGCCTCAGCTTCCTGAGTAGCTGGGACTACAGGCATGTGTCTCCACACACAGCTAATTATTTAAATTTTGTTTGTAGAGGCAGATGTCTCATTACATTGTCCAAGCTGATCTCCAACTCCTGGGCTTAAGCCAGCCTCTTGCCTCAGGCTCCCAAAGTGCTGGGATGACAGGTGTGAGCCACTGCACCTGACCAGCTCCTTCCTTTTTAAAGACAGTATTCAAGTTAATTGTATTCCGAACAGCTACAGACTCCCTAGCTGGAAGATCCTGGGTAACAACTGCGAACACCTGGCTCTGGCTGCATGCATCAGTGTTAGGGGCTACCCTATTTTCAAGGAGAAAATGAGATTTCAACCACCAAGAGTGACAGAGGAGGACACTGCATTTTCGCTGGGTTGTCATAAATGGTGCTTTCTTACATTTTTCAGATGCATGTCCTGGTTGATCACCTGACTGGTGAACAGGGACAGGGTCCACCTTAATGGCCATGGGGCTAGATTAATAATTGATACCGAAATAAAGGCACATGCCACAGTGAGGCCTCAGTCTGGCTGACTCTCGTATTGGAAAACTTTTCAGTCTTCCCAAGGCCCTAGGGTACTTCCTGTCTACTTGGTTCCAGGGATGTGTGCCGAGGAGGCAGCAGAGGCTTGAAGGGCCTGAGGGGGCATCCTGGGAGACATTTAGTCGGTGGATGACAACCATCCACATCAACCAGCTCTGGAGACCCAGGTTCATTTCCTTCCAGGTTTCAATAAAAGTAATTTTGAGAAAGGGACAGGAAATTACAGCAAGTTTCATTTGTTGATAAAAAGAGACAAAAGGTGAAAGAGGAGCTCTGTTTGCTAGGAGTTTTACGAGTTCCCTCCTACGGGGCTGATCTGTTTAAACTTCTCTCATTACCCAACAGTGATATTTTCCTCCTGCCAACCGACCGAGAGAAAGGCTCTTATCTCCAAGGGCAGGGCCACAACAGGATATTGCAGCCTCCTTATCTGCCCCGCTGAGACGCACAGTCCTCAGCTGGGCACGGAAAGAGAGTCGGGAGCAATAATGCAGGAAAAATGGCAATGAGTCATTGTACCGCATGAAATCCTGTCTGCTGCTGATAGGATCTGGCTGGAGTGCCCAGTGCTGTGGTGGTCGGACAATTAGGCACTCTTCTATGAAAGATGAAACCTCAAGTTGTCAGTTCATAGGGAAAAGAACAGGAGTGGTAGGAAAAGATCACGAACCCTAAACCTGATACCCAGAGTTAGAAAAGAGCATCAGGCTCAGGCCGGCCTTGGGGAGGGCACATACATCCCAGAGGACTGCTTAGCCCCTCCTCCCTTGAAACTGTCCCAGGACAGATATTTGAAACGATGGAGATTATCTCCATAATACTATGTATTTACAGGATACAGAGATGTATTCTTCATTTCCCAGCACCAAACACCCACCAAACTAGCTACTGGCAATGAACTGTATTAGCTGGGTACTGGCATCACATTATGAGAACTTCTCATACACTATGAGAATTTCAGGAGGACAGACTGTGTGACTGGAGAAGGCTCTCGCCCCTGTCCTAAGAAAAGGGCATTTCCATTAATCACTAGAATTGGTTCAAACATAATGGCTAAAACAAACCGCAATAGGGAGAAATCAGATGTCAGCTCCTCATGAAAGAAGAGGTCAATAACAAATATTTTAAAGGCCTTCGTAAGCTCCCTTTTACTTTTTTCTCCCCAATACTTTTACAGACCTTTGGAAGCTCCCTTTACCCCCAAGGATCCAATGTCTAAGTGCTAGGTCATATTACGTACTCAACAAGTAATTATTGAATAAAGGGGTGAATAAATGTGATGGAGACATAAACCAGAATATGACTTCATTCATTAGTAGTAAGAGGATTATTCTTTGCAAAGATGAGGCCATTTGTATTCTATACTTCTGATGCCCACTTTTCTGAAATTACAGCACTGTGAGAATTCCAAGTCATAATTAGAATATTGAATAACAAGCCTGACATGCAAGCAGAGGAAGGTGTCAAGGGAAAGGTTTTCTAAGACATGGTGGAAAATAACAAAAGCACCTAATGCATGTTCAGTACCTACTGTGTGCCAGGCACTGTATTTAATTCCTTAAAACATGATTAACTCACCTACTCCTTACAGCGATCCCACACAGGATGTATTATTATGAAATCTATCTCATGGGGCATAGGAAGGATATCTAACTCGCCCAAGGGTACACAGCTAGTACTAAGGATAAATCTGGGATTCAAACCAAGGAGTCTGATGCCAAAGACTGTGCCCTTCATCCTGCAGCACACATGGGTGGGTCTCATGACACCTCCTGCCTCTTGGCAGAAAGCATTTCTTTTTTGGCCAGTGCCACAGCTCCCCTGCTTTGCTACCTCCTTCTCTTGGACACGCTCCCAAAGACTGCCTCTTGGGACCCTCCATGGCATTCAAAGCTGAGTCCTCGGGGAGGAGAGACTTTCTCCCCTATGAGCCACCACCAGCAATGAAATCCCACTTGAGTCTGAACACACCACAGTATATCAATAAGGTCATTTCTTTGTATTAAGTCTGTACATTTTACATTCGGTTGATTTTTGGAGAAGCAGAGTGTTGGTCAATTTTTACTGCTACTTCTCAAAAGAAGCAGGCATTTCACTTAGCATTAAAGACCATGTTTACAATTTCCAGATGAGTGCCTGGAGCATTTAAATGCCCTGGTAGCTGCTTGCTCGATATTGGTTAAAGAGAATATCATGTTCAGATGTATGAGCAGAACATGACTGTCATATTGAACCAGATTGTATGGAATTGCAGGTTGGTATTTTAAGTTACTCTTTAAGCGCATTACGATTTGATTTTGTTCATAAATACTTTCCCTTAGTTTTATAAGCTAACATCTATCCTTTCTGTTTGGGACTTCTGTAGGTTGAAATGGAACTGTAAGTGTCAGGAGTATTTATTTCAGGAGAACAGGCTGTATGACTGGGGAAGGCTCTCGCCCCTGTTCTAAGGAAATGAGATTTCCATTAGTCACTAGAATTGCTTCAAACATAACTGGCTAAAACAAATCGCAATAGTGAGAAATCGGATGCCAGTACCTCATGATAACGGAGCGCTGTGAAACGACCTTAGGGAGAGCGAAGGGTGCACCTACCTCCACTCCATTCAGAAGGTGCCGGAACTCAGGGCAGATGAACGCGCTGCCTGCATAGGCCGCGTCGATGTGCAGCCACAAGTCTTCCTTGTTGCCTAAAGTTCAGAAGCAACTTGTGAGTCCCCAGACAGATGCCTCACCACGGAGCCTGCCAGCAGACCTCGCCCTGCCGGAGCACCCTTCTTGCATGCAGCATGTCAGCTCTACTTGCTGAGCTGAGGACTGGATCCCCAAAAGGCCCCCTCATTCAAAGGCTCTAAAGCTGAGGACAGGGTGTGTGCTGCTGGCCCCAGACACACACCAGGGAACATGGAAGCAGCTGCACCCCTTGGCTTTCTTTCCTGACCCTGGCGGCTGAGCGTAGCTCCGAGGGACCATTGTGTGACAGCCCCGTGTTACTAACCTGCACATCACCCTAGTGACACCACCCTTTCCACCCATCTGGAATTCCCTCCCCGGTTCCCTTTGCTAATCCATTCTCAAGTCCCCCCCACAAACATCACCCGAGTGGGGGTCTGCACACAGTCCACGCCAACCTCGACCTGCCCCACTCCATCCCCTCCACAAGGTGAAGTTCTTCATTTTGCACCAACCATCGTAGATCATCGCCTGCTCCCTTCATGACCAGGGTTTCTGTTTTCCAACCATACATAGCAGCCTCGTGGGCAGGGGCTGCCTCACTCAAGAGCGGGGAAAGCCACAGGTGCAGCATGCTCCCTCGGTTTTGACAGATTTGGGCTCAACTCCCGCTTCCAGCCACTCACCAGCCAAAGGGCCCTATCGACTTCTCCAAACCTCTCACTTCTCCCGGGAATGGAGATGAAAGCAGGACCCACAGGCCCAAGGAGGGAGCGAGGGAATATTTACAATGTGCCTGCCAGGACTCCAGCACTGAGCAGGGGAGAAATAAATGTGGCTTCCAGGGCGGCTGTCTCTCAGCCCCAGGCACCCACCACAGTAAGAGTTGAAGGATCTTAGAGAGGACATGAGCCACCCTCGCCTCACAGGGTAGACGCCAGCGTCAGGGCACCACAGGGTCGTGTCAGGATCAGCCCTGCATTGTAGGGATACATGGATTCCTCGTTCACTCACCATCCATGGTGCAATGAGGCATGAGGCTCTCAGGGGCACTAATTAGTCACAATGGGTTAATCCCAATCAGGAGGGCTGCACTGTCATGACCTTATCACCACTGGAAAGCCCCACCTCCAATACCATCATCTTAGGTTAGGATTTCAGCAGATAGACTTTGGGGGGGACACAAACATTCAGACCACAGTAAGCTTTGAAATTTACACCTATCTTATGATGGGATCTGAAGTTTTTCTCAACCTCACTGCTGATCTTAGCTACAGGGATGGATGTCCTAAGGCCTTGTGTTCTTCCTGGTTCACAGCCACATCCATCTGGGGTTATGCAAGCGCCAGGTGAGACTGATTCTCAGGGAGGTGATGAGCCCCTGAGCCTTGGTTCCGGTCTACACTACTCTGTGACCTTTGGCCTCCCATGCCCTGGCATGGATATCCAGCTCCTCCAGACACACTTGACCTTGATCCAACTGAAGGATTTCATCCTGATGATCAAACTGAGTCAAAGCTTTGAAATGCCTTAAGTCTTTTATCAGCAGTGGCTTTGTGGAGGACTGTGTTCCCTCTAAGCTTGCAACTGGCCTGAAACTCCCGCAGAAGGGAACTTACAGGCCCCCAAGGGAAGTGGACTCTGGAGGGCTTCTCTGGTTTCCATGGGGAAGTACGGAGTTGTGGGCCTGATTCTGCACTTTGCATTTCATATGCCATCCGCTGACAGCATACGCTGCATACATATCACGGCCTACCTAGGAACCAGGCAGACACAGAGACCCTCGGCCAGAGCTTGGGGTGTCGTGTGCACCAGGGGCACGCCTAGCCCTGAGGCAAGGCCGCCTCAGCAGGGAGGGATGGGACAGCCTCACACCCCTCCAGCCTCCTCCTGCCAGTGACTATTTCCTTCTGAGACTTCCCAGGAATTCGAGGCAGGTCTGACTGTCCCTCCAGCTGTGTGTCTTCCCCCAGTTATGCTGGCACCTTAGGATGCAGCTTTGGCTGCCTGTCCTGTGCTGTTCCCTTCCTCACTCCTTGAGATGGCCTCTCCAGCTCAGCCCATACCCTCGTCCCCAGCTTCCCCACTTCCCTACTGGCACCTAACTGACTTCAACCATCCACTTTTTGTATCTCATCTTCTCTTCAGTAAAACCTGCCAGACAACTGATCCATCCAAGCAGACCAATCTGAACAGCCTCACTGGCAAATCATTTTAAATGCAATAGAAAGAAAATGTCTCTCCTATGGCAGCAATTGGAAGAAAACCATCTTCTGATTTGTTTTCTTTGTCAAGTAATGGTGGGTGAATAACTTATCTGAATTATGTTAGTAGATTATTCTAATCATGCTATAGAATAAGGTCAGCTCAGGATCTCAGAATAGTCCCACTTGGAGTTGAAGAATGCTAAATATCTGGTGACAGGCAAACGGTGAAAGGAGAGAGAAAGCAGGTAAAAAGGGGCTGACTTAGCTGTTAAGGTGCCACAAACAGTTAGTAATATGCCATCATCAATAAAAATGGAATTGTTGGCCAGGTGCAGTGGCTCACGCCTACAATTCCATCACTCTGGTCAGGAGATCACCTGAGGTCAGGAGTTTGAGACCAGCCTGGCCAATGTGGTGAAACCCCATCTCTAATAAAAATAGAAAAATTACTTGGGCATGGTGATGTGTGTCTGTGATCCCAACTATTTGGGGGGCTGAGGCAGGAGAATTGCTTGAATCCAGGAGGTAGAGGTTATAGTGAGCCAAGACTGTACCACTGCACTCCAGCCTGGGTGACAGAGCAAGACTCCATCTCAAAAAAAAGAAAAAAAAAAGGAATTATCAAAACTGACCTCCCCTGTGCATTTCGGCAATGAATGAAAGGGTTTTGGCATTCACCCACATCAGCTCCCTCTGCACAACTCCAAAAGCAACCTCAGTGTTTCAAACCAAACAAATCATAAATCAAGCTCTGTCCACAACCTCCAGCCTCTGCAAAGAAGAGGGGGCCCCGGGCCAGCAGGATGACCTGAGCTGGGTCCATCCAGTGGACTGTGACTGGCAGGTGACACACACTGGCTGTCATCTCCATGGGCAGCGGGCAGCCTGCACTGGGCCCAGGAGACAGGAGGCTGTGTGGGCTCTGTCCGGCAGAAGACCTCAGACCTTTAAATCTGATAGCCCTGGGGAATTACATCAGCCGGCTACTGGCCAGGACATTCAGTTCTTAGCCTGACATCTGAGTCAGAGGACTCCAAGTCTCTTGGCTGAGCTGATGAAGGTTTGCAGCTGATGAGGCCAGCACTGTGGCTGCAGTCCTAAGTCAGCCAGCTCTATCCCTTCTCCAGCCCGGAGCTATGCATGACCACCCCCAACTATTCTTACAGTTGAAAGAACAACTAAACAGTGGAGCAGAACCCCGTGAGAGCAGGCAAGTCTTGCCCCCACCTCCCGTTGGTTCCCAGCACTGCCTTTCTTGCTGTGCAGCAATGTACTCCACCTTTGAGATGGTGCATTTTCCCTACATTAATTCCTCCTCTGAATCATACTGTGGGGAAAAATTGTTATTTTAAGAGCACAAGCGGGGCTTTTCTCTTCCCTTTACAGACAGCTTAAATGAAGCTCAGAATGTAAGATTCAGAGGTGGGCCTGGGCTGGACGCTAGCTTCCTTGTCACCAATGCCATGTCCGCTCATACAGGGGTACCTTAAGCATTGGCCTTCCCCAGCTGCTGACCCCAAGAGGGGAGGCCAACGTCCAAGAGAGGAGTGTCCACTCCTCTGAGTATAGACCATGGGTGACTCTTGGGTTAGGAGAGGTGAGAACTGTGCCTGGCTTATGTAGACTAAGGATGAAGCCAATTCCCTGGTGGCTGGCGTGGTATCAGGCACAGGCCACAGGTATGTGGTCTGAAGGCCTGACTCGGGCAGCTCCACCCACAGACAAGCGGTCAGAACATTCCCATCCCAGAGGGACACAGAAAGGGGGAGCCTCCTGAGCCAATGTCCCTGCCTGACGAGGGTTCTTCTGTCCACAGAAGCAGCTTCAAGGCCTGCCGAGTTCCCAGAGCCACATGTCGAAGATGAAACTCTAGAAACACGGCTACTCATTCACGTTCACCTTTTGGAAACACAGCATCCTAAGTCTCAATGAGAAAACCTAGAAACTCTGAATGAGGGAGGGAGGAGGTGAGAATGACTCATGAAAACATCTAAGTACAGATTATTCCTTGGTGAAATACAGTTTCATTGTGCTGACTTTCTAAACTACCTTCAGCAATTTTCTTAACTACATTCAGTAATTCCAAAAAAGGTGAAAAGGGATATACCAGAGAATTGCATTTAAGCATGGACAATTCTCATGGCAGGTATATGCACTACCCACATATGTTTACTCCAACATTTTGAAGAGTTTATTCTCCTCAACAGGGCCAACAGGGCCTGCAATTTTACATAGCTTTTATGTTGCTTGGAATATTGCTTTCCTTACAAATAACATGTTGGTAGAACTAAGCTCAGCTCTTGAACAATTAGCCCAAATTCTGAGTTGGTGGAGTTCAAGCTAATGAGGTTTGCGTTATTGCAAATACAAGAAGAGCTGTGCAAAGCATTACACTATGAAGTTAACAACAAGAAAGAGAGATCAACGAGGAAGGTCTGCTAAATTCCTCGTATACAGAGAACATTTTCCAAAAAGGAAATGGAATCAGATACTTACAGATAGGACCGACTTCCAAGAGATTGTCAAAGGAGCAGCACGTTGTGGTCCCCAGTGTGGCAACCACCTAGAGGGTAAGAAACAGACAATCTTTTACTCCCACGTGCCAGTCACTGCTGTAACCTCCACACAAGCAACCGCTGCCCCATGGTCCGACCCACGGCCATGAGCTGAGATCCCAGTGAATGTCTGCTACGTGGAAATGTAAGCCCATAAATGCACATTGAATCTTTGGGTGAAGGCATCATAACAGCTTAAGAGAAGCACATTTTTAGACAGGAAACTAAACTCTGAGGTTAGAAACAGGGAACTTGCAGAAGATTTTCCATGGTGCCTTGGGGCAGAAATGAAACATTCTACCATCTGGAAAATGATACCTATATTCCACTTTATTAAATATACATATATATGTATATGTGTCTATTTTAATTAAACTTTAATTAATATTCTATGTAACATTAGTGTAACTATGTTCTTATATTCTATATGTACATTTTATTATAATTAAATGTGTAATTACTTAAATTATAATTAAAATATTGTATGTATGTATTTTATTTTCTATATATATGTGTGTGTGTATATACATAGAATGTAAGAATACTGTTACTACTGTGGAGTGGAAGCCTGGTTTTTTTCCTAGTTTGGTGTGTGTGTGTGTGTGTGCATGCATGTGCATACACATACATGCAATGCACATAACAAGTGCAGTAGAGATGAAGCTCCCTCCAGCAGGGCCCAGATCACCCAAAGTACCCGTGGATGCTTCTTTCAGAACAGCCTTTGGCATCAGTTAAGAGTCACACCAGGATCTTGAGCAAGAGTATCATTCACCAGCTTTAATCCACTGCCTTTCTCCTTGTGAATGATACTGTTCCCAAAGATTAATTCAACCCCCAGGAGGTCATGAGAAAATGCTGCTGACATTGAAAATAGTTTTAAAAGGGATGTTCTGAGAAAGCATTGAGTGCTGTCGGTCATACAACTAGAAAATGCAGGCTAGGAGTCAGTGTGGCCTCTCCTGACCTCTGAGGACCTTGTGGTGCCACAAGTACACTGGCACAGCCTGATTGTGTTGCCCCCCACGCACATGTCTGTCTCCCCCTGCAGACCCATGGTGCTCCGAAAACCGGGGACCCTGCCTCATTGTTTTGCATTGGGCTGAGCATTTGCACTTTGCTGGACCTTGTGTAGATGCTGAAACCTATTGCTGAACTTAAACAGTTCTCTCCAAAGGATCAGAATGCACATTATGTCTACAAAACCAAAAGGCCTAATTGATTTATGGATGTCACATAAGTCTAGACAGTGAAATTTCTCTCCAGATGCAATAAGAGTGTGGAATCGAATTAAATTTGTATGACCTTGATTGAGCCCCCTCTAAAGTCTCAGTAACGCCATGTGTCCTGAGGCTAAAGATCGAGAGCTTAGAAACTTGTATATGAGAACCCCAGTTGGAGGCCTTTCTGGTTCCATTTCACCTATGACTACTTGCATTTCACCTAGACACCAACCCTTCCTCTTAGAGGGAAACAAAGTGATCATGCCAAGTTAGCATGGAGTCGGCCTGCGTAAGGTTCATCTCACCAGCCTTGCCCTGCTCCTCTCACAGGTGGCTGGGCTGGACAAGGTACCTCTCAGACAGAGTGATGCCTGCTCAGGGACCAGACTTTTCCATGCCGAATCATGAGGTGTGGACCCAAAACAGGTCCTAGCCGGACTCTGGAAGGGCTCTCTGTGTCACCGAGTTATGCCCAAGGGAATCAGCCCCTCAAGGGACTACCCTCGGGCGCAGCAGGAGCAGTCTGTTTAAATGGAGGCTTTCTTCTTGTTCAGGATGGTGAGCCCAACAAGTTGGGAGATGACTGCCATTAAAAACAGCTGGTTCCTCACAGTCTCCAAGAGGAGGGGGACATGAGGAAGTACCAGGGTCTGTTGGGCGGCAGAGTGGGTGGGAAAAAAACAGCAGTAAGAACCTGTGTGTGGTTTCCACAGGAAGAACCAGGCAGAGCAAGGGCGAGCAGGCTTAGCATCAGCTGGTTTGAATAATTTCAATGGGCTCTGGGGTCATATTTGGAGCAGGGGATGTCCCTAGGTGTCTGGCACCCAGCCCCGGGGTGGTCAGGCCAGGAGGATAGTGGCCCAGAGTGTGAGAGGCCCACAGAGGAGCTGGTGGGGTAGGAGCTCTGGACTCATGGCTTTGCATTTGAAAGGTGAACTTGCACACAGTCCATTAAGATCTGTGGAACCCGCTTTCCCTGAGAATGGCAGTCCCTCCAGGGCCAGCAAGGCCCAAAGGTGTCACAGCATCAGAAGCACAGATAGTAAAAAGGCATGGTGAATCCAGATAGTGAAACCATGTATGTGGGGCCCAGAGCCCTGGCTTGAAGACCAAACTCCATATCACATTGGCACCTGGCTGGGCTTTATTTTTCTTACCTGCAATACAACATATTGGACTTACGGAACTGCCCAGCCCATCAGGTGCCAATGGGCTTCCGTCCTGCAGACCTCAGTGTTTCTCCTGGTGCTCAGCCTCCTTTGTTAACCTCTGGATGGCCCCTCCTCATGTCAAGCATCGCGAATTCTCCACATTTGTTTTGTTTTGGTAAGATGAGTCACTTAGTGGGAATTGAAGTCAGTGTGTTGTTTTTCTCTGCTATTTGCAATTTCATCTTGACATATAATTGAACGTTAAAGTGCTTTCAGACACCTGGCTACTCAGCTGGTAGAGCAGGAGAGTCTTAGAATGCCTCATCTATGTCCTTAAGAGAATAGTGAAGAAACAAAGAATCACTTAACAATATTAATATTGCTCGAAACTGGTTTTTTCAACTCCCAGAGTTATATGTTAGAAATGACATGTCTCTAGTTTTGCAATTCCTTCTGTTTCATCTGATTTTCTTCAGTTAAACACTAAATACAATAACTTCTTTTTTATTTTTGAGACAAAGTTTCGCTCTTGTCCAGGCTAGAGTGCAGTGGCACAATCGTGGCTCACTGCAACCTCTGCCTCCTGGGTTCAAGTGATTCTCTTGCCTCAACCTCCCGAGTAGCTGGGATTACAGGCACCCCCCACCCACACCTAGCTAATTTTTTGTATTTTAATAGAGACAGGGTTGCACCATGGTGGCCAGGCTGCTCTCGAACTCTTGACCTCAGATGATCCACCTGCCCCAACCTCCCAAAGTTCTGGGATTACAGGCGTGGGCCACCATGCCCAGCCAATAACTTCTGTTATTAAAATTAATATATTAAATGTGCCCTTGTTAAAATTATTTTCTATTAATGTGTGCATATGAGAGCATCTAGAATGATTTTCAAACAGTGATACTGTATCTCTGTTAAGATTCTGGGTGACATAAACCTTTATTCTTAAATTCTTATGTAATTACTGATTTTGTTGTTGTTGCTGTTCTGAGTATGAAACATCTTTGTAGAAACAATAAAACCCTGTCTTGTCCTGGCAGTGGTCTAGATTGAGAATAGGGTGATGTTCTTTGTGGCTGACTCTGCAGTAGGCCTGATGATGAGAGCTTTTCCTATATGATATTTAGTTGCCACCACCTTATGAGTTAGATACATTCAGGATTCCCACTTTATAGTTGACTTATGTGAGACTCCGAGAGGTGGGTAATTGTCCCAGGACACTCAGGCAGGAGCAGACCCAATGAGACCCCAGGCCGAGTTAGCTCTTTTTGTCCTGCCATGCCCTGGGCAAACAGGACCCCTGGGGCACCAGTCCCTGAACATCAGTTAAGGAACCAAGCACCCCAGGCCATGCCAGAGGCCCCTCCAACAAACATAAGCGCTTTGCGGTGGCAAGGAGATGGCCTGGGGGCTGCAAGGACAGTGTTCTAAGTGGCTTGTCTACGTGGGGCTAAGCTACGAGTCAGCCCGTCCTAATTCTCAGAAGCCACTTTAAAGCCAGCACCTGCTCCGCTCCAGGCTCTGATTACCCCGGCTCAGCATTGCTCAATGACGCTAACCTGATTCCAGTCGCTCTGCAGAGGCATAATCACATTTGTGCAGGGGGAAGGAGGGGCAGGGGACGGTGCGGGCCTCCATCTCAAAGAGCCCGCCGTCTTCCTGCAGTGGCAGAGCCTAGCATGACCTCCTCTTCTGCATCCTTGTCCCTTCCACCAGCCCGCTCCGCTCACGTAAGTGCCTGGCAGGCATCGCCCTCTGTGGCCTGACCTTATCAAGCTGGCTCATTAGGGAAACAAATTGTTCTGAGAAACAAGGAGAAACTTTATTATAAGCCCAAGCTTGTTCACAGAAGGGCAATGATTCAGCTTTTCTGGTTCAAAACCTGCCAAATGTGCCCCTTGCCCTCAGCAGCGGGTCTTCAATTTTAAGGGATCTGCAGCCCCTTTGAGAATATAATGAAGACCATATGGCTGCATCCCAGAAGGACGCATATAGTCATTATGCACAAGCCTCGTTATAACCACAAGGGCACAGCTGAGCAGTCAGACAAGGCTCGGGCTCCAACCCCTCTCCTACCTGGGCCTGGACTCTCCAGCTTCACAATCCTTTGGCTGTCAGTTAAAGACAACAAATAAGTTGCATTTCCTGGAATGTCCTGTGCGCTTCCACATCTCTATATGCTGCAGTCCTCTTCCCTTCAACAAGAAAGGCACCATGACCAGGATCACCTGCCTGGATATCCCCTGACACAGCTCCTGTGTTCTCTCTCAGCAACAGGCTTTCCAAAGCCCCTCTAGGAAGTTTATTTGCACCCTCTTCCCATGCATATATGCATCGTTCTCATCAAGTGGTGCAGAGATGGGAACACACCTGTCTTCCCCACTAAGAACCATGCCACGAGAAAAGGGACCACAGCTTGTCACACACCTCCAGGGCTGGTATGGTGCTGGTGCAGGAGGCAGGCTACAAGAAAAAAGTGATTCTCCACTCTGATCTGATACCTAGGATTGGCCCACATCTGTGGCTTCTGTCAACAGAATGTTCCGGAATTTTGATCTTTAGGGCAAAATTCCAACAGCGGCATGTTAATTTGGTACCTCCATCTTCCTCAAGGAAAATAGAATTTGATTTTGTTCCTCTCAATGAAATCAATAGAATTTGATTTTGTTCTCTCTTCCATGCTTTTGCCTCTTCCACCAACTCCTTCACATGCACAGATAAATCTCTCTCAGCACGTCTCCCTCAGCCCAGCTTACTCCAGCAACTGCACTATTTACTCTTCTTTCCTTCCCAGGCAAAATTCTTTATAAAGGAATCCATTTCCACATTTTTCATTTCCTCATCCATTAGCCCAATGGATTCTGAATTTCACCCACGGACACTCTAGTAAGTAAATAAACTCCTAAGAAAATCATAAATTACTTCCTCTTAGCAAATGAACAAATGAATGAATGAGTCATCTCTCAGTGCCTGTATTACTTGGCACCTCCAGCAAGTTCACCATTACATTTCTTTC
Source organism: Plecturocebus donacophilus (assembly GCA_004027715.1). Lineage (NCBI taxonomy): Eukaryota > Metazoa > Chordata > Mammalia > Primates > Pitheciidae > Plecturocebus > Plecturocebus donacophilus. Next base: position 155,139 of record PVKP010000562.1, read on the forward strand.
AGAAGATGTCACTATTTTAACAATATTTTAATGTTTAATAACTTTTTATAAAGAAACTTTTGGTATAAATTGGAACAATGTTTTTGAAGGAGAATGTGATAAAGTGTATCAAGTCTTGGGGGAAAAAACCCATCTCTTTCATTAAGTAATTTCAGTGCTAGAAATTGTTCCTACACAATTCTAAGAAGTAAATGTACTTATTTACTTGTCTTAATTATATAAGATACTTACGTATCTTACCTATTTACTTTATTTACATAAGTTATTATAGATAGGTAAATCCGTAAATGAATAAAATTTTTAAGTGCACCAATTACTACAAGAAAGAATGTAAGTAGGCCGGGTGCTGTGGATCACACCTGTAATCCCAGCACTTTGGGAGGCCGAGGCAGGCAGATCTCTTGAGGTCATGAGTTCAAGACCAGCCTGACCAACATGATGAAACCCCATCTCTACTAAAAATACAAAAATTAGCCCGGTATGGTGGTGCATGTCTGGAATCCCAGCTACTCGGGAGGCTGAGGCAGGAGAATCACTTGAACCTAAGTGGCAGAGGTTGCAGTGAGCCGAGATCACACCACTGCACTCCAGTCTGGGTGACAGAGTAAGACTCCATCTCAAAAAAAAAAAAAAGAAAGAATGTAAGATAAAAACTCAAAACATATGAAAAAATGCTCATCATCACTGGTCATTAGAGAAATGCAAATCAAAACTACATTGAGATACCATCTCACGCCAGTTACAGTGGCGATCATTTAAAAATCTGGAGACAATAGATGCTGGAGAGGATGTGGAGAAATATGAGCACTTTTACACTGTTGGTGGGAGTGTAAATTAGTTCAACCATCGTGGAAGACAGTATAGCAATTCCTCAAGGACCTGGAAATAGAAATTCCATTTGACCCAGCAATACCATTACTGGGTATATATCCAAAGGATTAGAAATCATTCTATTATAAGGACACATGCACATGTATGTTCACTGCAGCACTGTTTACAATAGCAAAGACTTGGAACCAACCCAAATGCCCATCGATGATAGACTGGACAGGGAAAATGTGGCACATATACACCATGGAATACTATGCAGCCATAAAAAACGATGAGTTCATGTCCTTTGTAGGGACATGGATGAACCTGGAAACCATCATTCTCAGCAAACTGATGCAAGAACAGAAAATCAAACACCACATGTTCTCACTCATAGGCAGGTGTTGAACAATGAGAACACATGGACACAGGGACGGGAGCATCACACACTGAGGTCTGTGCAGGGGGACTAGGGGAGGGGCAGTGCAGGGTAGGGAACTGGGGAGGGATAACATGGGGAGGAATGCCAGATAGAGGTGATGGGGATGGAGACAGCAAACCACATCGCCATGTATGTACCTATGCAACAATCCTGCATGTTCTTTACATGTACCTTAGAACCTAAAATGCAATAAAATATATATTAAAAAAAAAAAACTCAAAGGTTTAACACTAGCTTATTGCTACGATATATATATATATATATATATATATATATATATATACACACACACACACACATATAATAAATGTAAACTTTTTAATAGGAATTCATAAATATAAATTTTATGAATACATAAAATATACATATATACATATATGAATTCCTATTAAATAAATTATATTTATATTTATGTATGTTATGTTTGTATGTACATATATATATATGAGAGACAGAGCTGGGGAAGGTAGAGGTATAATAGAGTACTATGCAACTTTTTAAACAAAAATATACTTTTATATAATATATAATGACCTGGAAAAAATGCTTCTAATATTTGAGGTAAAGAAAGAAAATCTGACCGGACATGGTAGTTCCTGCCTATAATCCCAACACTTTGGGAGGCCAAGGCAGGTGGATTACTTGAGGTCAGGAGTTTGAGACCAGCCTGGCCAACATGGCAAAACCTCATGTTCACTAAAAAGACAAAAACTAGCCATGTTTGGTGGCAAACTCCTGTAATCCCTGCTACTCGGGAGGCTGAGGCAGGAGAATCCCTTCAGCCTGGGAAGCAGGGATTGCAGTGAGCCAAGACTGTGCCACTGAACTCCAACCTGAGCAAGAGTGAGACTTTATCTCAAACAACAACAGCAACAAAAAATCACAGATCAGCATATACAATGAGTATATAAATAAATATATGTAAATATGTGCAGAGGATAAAAGTCTAAAAGAAAATTAAAATGTTAAACATGCCTTTCCTTTAACTTTTATTTGCCTTTTTATACTCTCCTATGATTATAAAATTTTACAAGGTGGTTAATATTTATAATTAAAAATTGATACAATAGTTTAAAAAAAGGAAACTTCTTTTTAAAGATACACCATTGTTGTAATTTGCATTTCCAATATGACGACTAGCTTGTAGCAAACTAATGGTTCCAGACAAACAACCAAAAAATTCAAAACACATCCATATGAAGGCATGGAAGAGCTTTAGAGAAACCCAAGAGTTAAAAGAGCCAAGCAAACCTAAGAAATGAGATAGAGAGCAACACAGTAATAGTGGGGGCTTCAATACTCCACTGACAGCACTAGACAGGTCATCAAGGCAGAAAGTAAACAAAGAAACAATGGATTTAAATTATACCCTGGAACAAATGGACTTAACAGATGTATACAGAACATCTCATCCAACAACCATAGAATACACATTCCATTCAACAGCACATCGAACTTTATCCAAGATAGACCATATGATAGGCCATAAAACAAACCTCAATAAATTTAAGAAAATTGAAATTACATCAGGCACTCTCTCAGACCACAGTGGAATAAAACTGGAAATCATCTCCAAAAGGAACCTTCAAAACCATGCAAATAAATGGAAATCAAATAACCTGCTTCTGAATGAGCATTGGGTCAAAAAAGAAATCAAGATTGAAATTCAAAAATTCTTCAAACTGGACAACAATAGTTGTTCAAAATAACACAACCTACCAAAACCTCTGGGATACAGCAAAGGGGATGTTAAGAGGAAAATTCATAGCCCTAAATGTCTACATCAAAAAGACTGAAAGAGCACAAACTGATACTCTAAGGTCACACCTCAAGGAACTAGAGAAACAAGAACAAACCAAATCCAATTCCAACAGAAGAAAGGAAATAACCAAGATTGGAGCAGAGCTGAATGAAATTAAAACAAAAAATACAAAAGATAAATGAAACAAAAAGCTGATTGTTTGAAAAGACAAATAAAACTGATAGACCATTAGCTAGATTAATCAAGAAAAGAAGAGAGAAAATCCAAATAACCTCACTAAGAAATGAAACAGGAGATATTACAACTGACACCACTGAAATTAAAAATATAATTTAAGGCTACTATGAGCACCTTTATGCACATAAACTAGAAAAACTAGAAGAGATGGATAAATTCCTGGAAAAATTAAATCCTCCTAGCTTAAATCTGGAATTAGATACCCTGAACAGACCAATAACAAGCAGTGAGATTGAAATGTAATTTAAAAATTACCAACAAAAAAAAGTCAAGTTCCAGGTGAATTCACAGGAGAATTCTACCAGACATTCAAAGAAGAATTGGTACCAATCCTTTTAACACTATTCCAGAAGATAAAGAAAGAACCCTCCCTAATTCATTCTGTGAAGCCAGCATCACCCCAATACCAAAACCAGGAAAGGACATAGCCAAAAAATAAAACTACAGATGTATGTCCTTGATGAACATAGATGCTAAAATCCTAAACAAAATAGTAGCTAACCAAATCCAACAACATATCAAAAAGATAATCCACCATGATCAAGTGGGCTTCACATCAGTGGTGCAGGGATGGTTTAACATATGCAAGTCAATAAATGTGATATACCACATAAAGAGAATTAAAAACAAAAATCACATGATCATCTCAATAGATGCAGAAAAAGCACTTGACAAAATCTGGCATTCCTTTATGATTAAAACTTTCAGCAAAATCAACATACAAGGGACATATCTTAATATAATAAAAGCCATCTATGACAAACCCACAGCCAACATAATACTGAATGGGGAAAAGTTGAAAGCATTCCTTCTGAGAACTGGAACAAGACAACGATGCCACTCTCACCACTTCTCTTCAACATTGTACTAGAAATCCTAGCCAGACCAATCAGACAAGAGAAAGAAATAAAGGGCATCCAAATCAGTAAAAAGAAAATCAAACTGTCAATATTTGCTGACAATATGATTGTTCGCCTTCAAAATCCTAAAGACTCCTCCAGAAAGCTCCTAGAACTGATAAAAGAATTCCGCAAACTTTCTGGATACAAGATTAATGTACACAAATCAGTAGCTCTTCTATGTACTAACAGCGACTAAGCAGAAAATCAAATCATAAACCCTTTTATAATAGCTTCAAAAAAAAAAAAACACTTAGGAATATACCTAACCAAGGAATTGAAAGACCTCTACAAGGAAAGCTACAAAACACTGCTGAAAGAAATCATAGACGACACAAACAAGTGGAAACACATTCCATGCTCATGGATGGGTAGAGTCAATATTGTGAAAACGACCTTACTGCCAAAACAATCTACAAATTCAATGCAATCCCCATCAAAATATCACCATCATTCTTCAGAGCATTAGAAAAAAAAATTCCAAAATTCATATGGAACCAAAAAAGAGCCAGCATAGCCAAGACAAAACTAAGCAAAAAGAAAAAATCTGTAGGCATCACACTACCTGATTTCAAACTACAGTATAAGGCCATAGTTACCAAAACAGCAGGTATTGGTATTAAAATAGGCACATAGACTGATGGAACAGAATAGAGAACCCAGAAATAAATCCAAATACTTACAGCCAACTGATATTCCACAAAGCAAACAAAAACATAACGTGAGGAAAGGACACCCCTTCCAACAAATGGTGCTGGGATAATTTCAAGGTGTAAAGGGGAATCAAGCCCCTTCCTCGAGGCTGAGAGAATTTTGAGCATTAGCTGTCTCTCAGTTGCTGGCTAGTTAATAAAGGACTCTTAATTTGGAACTCAGAGTGTGGCACTTTCCTTCCAACTCACTCGGATATAACAATATGATCCAGCAACTGCGCTCCTTGATAGTTACCCAAATAAGCTGAAAACTTATGTACACACAAAAACCTGCACATGAATGCTTGCAGCACTTCATTAATAACTGTCAAAATTTGGAAGCAACCAAGATGTCTTGTCCCTCAATAGGTAAATGCATAAATGAATTGTTGCACATTCATATCAGAAAACAGCATTCAACAATAAAAAGAAATAAAGTAGTACAAAAAGACATGGAGGAAACCTAAATACATGTTAGTGAAATAAGCCAATCTGAAAAGCTACATATTGTATGATTCCATCTGTATGACATTCTAAAAAAGAAAAAATGATGGAGACAGTCAAAAAGATTAGTGGTTGTCAGTGGTTTAAGTGGAGGGAGAGAGGAATAAATAGGTGGAGCACAGGAGATTTTTATGGCACTGAAACTATTCAGTATAACACTGAAATGGTGGATACATGTCATTATATGCTTGTTAAAACACAGAGAAAGTTCAATACAAATAGTGACCCCTAATGTAAATTATGGATGTTAGATATCCAGTATTGATGAGTCAATTTTAACAAATGCATCACACTACTGTAAGGTGCTAATAATTGGGGGAAAATGAAGGTTGGGATATAAGAAAGTATATGTCCTTCCTGCTTATTTTTCTGTAAGCCTAAAAAACAACTCTAACAAAATTAAGCTTATTGATTTAAAAAATCAATCCATCATCCAATTAGAAAATGGGCAAAAGACATGAAGACATATGTCATTGAGGAGGATATATGGATAGTGAATAAGCACATGAAAAAACATTCACCATCATTAGCTATCAGGGAACTGCAAATTAGGTCTATGATGAGATATTAATGCATATCATTCAAAACAGATAAAATAAAAAATAGTGACGACAATACCAAATGATGGTGAGGATACAAAGAACCTGATTTTCTCAAGCATTGATAAAGGAAATGTAAAATAATACAGTCACTCTGGAAAATACCTTGTCAGTTTCTTTTAAAAACATTAAACGTAACAACTACCATAAGATCCTTAATTGCACTCTTAGGCATTTATCCCAGAGAAAGGAAAACATATGTCCACTCAAACACCTATACATTAATGTTCATAGATGCATTATTTCTAATAGCCAAAACATGGAAACAACTATAATGCCCCTCAATAGGTGAGTGGGTAAACCACCTGTAGTACAGATAATATCGTACCCAGTCTCTGTGGTGCAGCAACAAAAAGGAACAAACTATTGATACGTGCAACAACTTGGAGGATCTCAAGGCCATCATGCTGAGTGACAAAGCTGATCTTGAAATGTCACACACTGCATGATCCCATTTGTATAACATTCTCAAAATGGCAAGAGTACTAAGATAGAAAACATATTAGTGATTGCCAAGGGTTGAGGATGGCGGGCAATCAGGAGGGTGAGAATGACTATCAGGAAGTAGCAGAGGCAGACCTTTGTGGTGCCAGAGGGTTTCAGTATTCTCATTGGCATGGTGGCTACATGAATCGACGCCTGTGATAAATGACACACACACAGTAAACCAGTGTCAGTCTCCCATCTTTGATATGATACTATGTCTATATAAGTTGTAACAATTAGGGGAAATTGGGTGAAGGGTTAGTACACAGAAGTTCTGTGTGCTAACTTTGTATTTTTCTATGAATCTACAATTACTTCAAAATGAAAAGTTGGCAGGCATGGTGGCTCATGCTGTAATCCCAGCACTTTGGGAGGCCGAGAAGGGCAGATCACCTGTAGCCAGGAGTTCAGACCAGCTTAGCCAACATGATGAGACCCTGTCTCTACTAAAAACACAAAAGTTAGCCAGGTGTGGCGGTGCACACCTGTAATCCCAGCTGTTCAGGAAGCTGAGGTAGGAGAATCGCTTCAACCTGGGAGGCACATGCTGCAGTGAGCCACGGTTGCTCCACTGAACTCCAACCTGGGCAGCAGAGCAAGACTGTGTCTCGAAAATAAATAGATAAATAAATATAAATAAGTTAAAAACTTTTTAATGTTTAGAACTATGAACATGACATAATTATCAGCTAGGCATAGCTAAAGAGAGAATTGGTAAATTGCAAATAATTTGACTGAAGCATGGATATAAAAAAAAAAAGAATGTGAGACATGTAAAAGGGACTGCGAGATGCACAACAGTCTGCAGAAAGATTTAACATATACATAATCAGAGTCCCAGAATGGGAGAAGAGAGGAAATGAAGTAAGGCAAACTTTGGGAAGATAATAGATTAGAATTTTCTAAAACTGAGAAGAGACACCAAATTACAGATTCAGGAAGCTCTGTGAAATCCAAGAAGAATAAGTACAAAAAAAAAATTATCCTTGTATCACAGTAAAACAAAGACAAAAATCAAATGCTACAAGCAGTACCCCCCAGTGTGAGCACAAGAGGAAATGTCATATTTTTACATGTTCTTCATCATCAAAACATTAAAATTACAGCTGACATCTCAACAGAAATCATGGAAGAAAGAATTCAATAGACTTATACAAAGTACGAAAAATAAAACCAAACATTCTAGAATTCTATACCCAGAAAAAATACTCTCCAAAAGTACAGACGAAATAAAGACACTTTCAGAATAACAAAAGTGAGATAATTCATTGTATCAAATTTACACTAAAAATTTCCAAACGGAATTCTACAGACTAAAGGAAAAGTTGCCAGATGGAAATACGAAAATGTCCAGAGATAAGAAAACGAAATACTATGAAACAATCCAAGAAGAGACAAGAACATAGAGAAAAGCTGTCACAAAATAGTTGGGCCAAATAAAAAACAAATAGTAAGACAGTAGATAACATTTAAATGTATCAATAACTACCTTGAGTGTAAATGAACAAAATAAATGTTAGTCATCACACTGGATTTAAAAACAAATTTTTTAAATGGCAACAATCAATGCTGCTTTCGCAGGATACATCTTAAATATAAATGAACAGGAAGGTTGAAAGTAGGATGGAAAATGTCTATATCGTGCAAACATTAGCCAATAGAAAACAGATGTAAAAAAAAAAAAGAAAGAAAACAATTGTGATTATTGCAACGTCAAAGTAGACTACAGGACAAGATTTATTACTAGAGATAAAGTGGGCATGTTCTAGTGATAAATGATCTTTCACCAGGAAGTTATGACAATTCTAAATGCGTATGCACCAAATTAATATGCTTCAAAATACGTACAAAATTTAACCAATGTAAAAGTGGAAATAGACATATCTACAACCATAGTGTGAGACTTTAACATACCTCTCTCAGCAACTAATTTGCATTTCTTTGGTTATTAGAGGATCAGAATTGGTTTTGTGTTCTAATTAGCTTTTTGTTATTATATTTGAAACTGACTCTTCATATCTTTTGCATATTTTTCCATTGGAATGTTGCCTTTTTCCTTACTGATACATAGGCCTTCTTTTTAAGATTTACTTTACAACATACTCTGTGAGTAGTTCTTGCCAGCATTTGTCTTTTTATGAATTTTGAAATTTTTGTAAAATACAATCTTCTCAACATTTCAAGTGATGTTTCCTGCATTGTTTTCATTCTTGAAACTTAAAAGAATGTGTTCTGATGGATTTATTTTTCCCTAGACAGAGTATTCTAATGAGACTTAATATTGACACTATAGGTTCAAGGAAATTCGCCTCATTTAAATAGAATCTATTCAAATTGCACTGAAATTGTACATGGGAATTTAAAGGGAGATCTTTCTTTCTACCTGAATGATCTTTCTTCCAAATCTGTATTTATTTAACAAATATTTATTGAGCTTTTGTTCAGTGCTGGGCACTGTTTCAGGAGCAAGGGATAAAGCAGAGATTCAAATAGACCTTCCCTCCAGGCACATTCTATTGGGAAGAAGGAGGCAGCAAACATGTATGGCCTGTGGAGATGCATGTAACGGAGAAAGATAAGGCATATCAGGAGGGCAGAGACAGGCATTCAGGATAAGATGGCAGGTGCACCTTGATCCACTGGCAGACTCTTCTCATCCTTCAAAATGTCTTGGCTGTCACCTTGCTCTGCATGCTATTTTTGAGCCATGTCAGTCCTTCCACATTACACTGCTTTGCTTATGCTCCTGACTTATTTATAACCTCCCCAGATTAGAGTAAAATTTTACATAAAATCATATCTGCCATGACTTCCTCAGTCACATGTTAGCTATTCAATAGATGGGAAGTACTTGAATTGACAAAATAAAAAAATTGGAGGTCAAAAGCATTTCTCGAAGATTAATTCTTATAATGTATTGCTTATAAAAAATCTATTCAGTCTAGATTTCTGTAACACTTAAGAAATGTCCAGATACTGAAGAGTGTTTATCTACAAGTTTCTTAATCCTGGATACGAATAAGAACCTTGAAGTTGCTGTGAAACATTTCTGATGCCTGGTTGTGTCCACAGAGATTCTGGCAAAGTCAATCAGGAGCAAAGCCTGGGCATCAGTATTTTTTCAAAGATCCCCAGGTGACCTAATATGCAGCCAGGCTGAACACCATGGGGTAGTGACACAACGTGACATTTTAATCACCACCACACATGTGCATCACTTTCCAGCACATTATATGGCACAGCCACATCAGTTATAACAATTCCCATCTCTAGTTGCAAAGTCAACAACTTCCTCCCCACTGGGAAATGGGCACCTGTTCACAGGAGAACCGGCATGCTAATTGGCTAGTTAGAAATTTCACCTATGATTAGTCACTGCCTGCTGGCAACACACCTCTCACAAGTGATGCATCCTAGTTTCTACTGAGAACAACTGGTCTAGGCAGCAAGACCTGCTGTTTTTATTTTTAATTTAACTCACTCGTCATTATTCCTCATTACATAGAGCATTTAACATGTCACAAAGGGCTGTCAAGGGGTGATCATACTGTGTTCCTTTTAACAGGATGCAGAAACAAGATGCCTTGGCTTAACAGAATCCACCAGGCAGGAGGCTCTGGTTCTTTTTATTTGAGAGTGTGGTGGAGTCTTTTTCCAGCCTTCTTCAAGAAGACGACATAAGTGTCACGTAGCCTGCCACCATCACAGCAACTTGCAAAGTAGCTCTGGCTTCCCCTGGGCCTTCCCCAGGCCCAGGCAGGGCTCAGAGACTCCCCTGCCCACCATATGCAACAACAGCTGCTGAACTTACGAAGAATGGAATCAAGCCAGCCGCTTTGTCTCTCTCCAGGGCTTCCTGCAGGGCAGACGCACGCATGGCGAAGTTGCCATCTGAGGGGATGGCTTTTAACTTCACTCCACCAATTAACCCAGCTCTTTCCACCGAGGAGTGTGCCTGGAAAGAAGACAGCAGAGTTGGATTTGTACAGGTGTGTGATGCAGTACACACAGATCCACAGAGAGCAGCCAACGTTGCAAACCCGAGGTCCCTCTCACGCCGCAGTGGGCAGTCCGCTCTTGACTCTTCCCTCTCCCCTGCACCTTCATGAGACCCCTTTTTTCCTAGAGTTGTTTCTATTCCTGTGGAATATTGCTTTTAAGTTTAAATAATCAGGCACTAACAAGAGTAAAGTGCTGGGTCAATATTCATGAAGTTTGTCATTTGTTTGAATTCAAGAGCGAGCGGCGAGACTCTGGAAAGTAGATCCCAGAGGTGGACTTGGAAATCCTAGGCTCAAATCTGTGCCTGCCCCTGACTGTGGGGCCTTGGGGAGCTTGGTGGCCAAGCTAGGTAAACCGCGCCTGGAGGAAAGGAACCAGCCAGAAGGCATCACCACTGTGGCAGATCCATCCTCTCCCAGAGACTCTCAGGAAAGGCAATTCTCATGAAAGCCACCTTTTGCCCTGCAGCTCCACTGCCACTGTCTCCTGCTTGACCCTAACCAGGGGCCTGAAATCACAGAATAACAAAGCTGCAGGGCCCAGGTCTTTGATCCCCATGTCCAGTTTCTCTACAGCGCTGCTCAGAAGGCAGGCCAGATAATCACAACGTAAGTCTGCGCTGGTAGAAAAGGGGACAGAGCCAGTCACGGTGATGTCTCCACACGTTAATTTCCTTTTTAACCTGATCTATCCAGTTCCCACCCAAGAATCCACCCCTTCCCTTATAGTTCAGGTCTCTGTTAAGTGATACCCGAGGAACTGTTCTTAGATTTGGAAGGATGCTGGTTGGTTCGGTTTGGTTTGCTTTGAATTTGACCTAAAACCAAATCTTCAGGTCTTGACGTCTTGGCTGATACCCCCTCAACACACTCACCTGATCGGATGAGTAAGCCACCAGCTTCTCCATGATGGTGGCCTGTGTCAGCTCTGGGGACTCTGCCTGCAGCCGATGGATCACTTTGGTCCGAGCGGCCAGCAGGGCCATCAGGGTGGCTTCGCTGGCACTTCCCTAAATCCAAGAGAAGGTCCAAATGAAATTCACACATAGCAAAGACATTGGTACCTACACTATTGGAAGAACACATTGTTTTGTGTCCATATCCTTCTTAAAATATGAATCTGAAACGGCAAAGTTCACTCTCCTCTGCTTGGGAGAAAACTAATATTTTTGACACCTGAGACCACCACCTCAGCTCTTTGTATGAGTTTGCCATTGCTGGGTCTATACTGTGTAACAGCAGCAGCTAACATTTCTGAGCACTTCCCTGCAGCAGGTACTGTGAGAGCGTCTCTTCATGGACTGTCCCCAGCCTGGCCTAAGAGGACTGCTTCTGTCTCCATCAGAGTAGAACGGCCCAGGGCACCAGCATGCAAGCCCACTCTGTGTTCATATTCACACAGACAGAGCGATTTGCACTTGTCTATAAAATGGGGGTGCATTTTCCTTGAGACTAAGAGATGCCTTGAAGGATTTCTTTTGATCCCCAATGACAGGGGCTGAATTGTGTCTCCCCAAATTCAAATGTTGAAGTCCTAACCCCCAGGACGTCAGATGTGACCATATTTGGAGATATGCTCTTTAGAGAGGTAATTAAAAGAAAATGAGGTCACATTGGATTGGCTGGGCTGTAATCCAATCTGACATGTTCCTGATAACAAGAGGAAATTGGCCTATAATCCCAGAACTTTGGGAGGCAGAGGAGGGTACATCACTTGAGCCCAGGAGTTCGAGACCAGCCTGGGCAACATACTGAAACCCCATCTCTATAATAAAAATACAAAAATCAGCCAGGCATGGTGTTGTGCCATAGTCCCAGCTACTCAAGAGGCTGAAGTGAGAGGATGACTTGAGACTGGGAGGCGGAGATTGCACTGAGCCGTGATTGCAACACTGCACTCCAGCCTGGGTGACAGAGTGAGACCCTGTCTCAAAAAATAAATAAATAAATAAAAAGAAGAGGAAATTAAGCCCCCAGACACTGGCATGCACAGAGAGAAGACCATGTGAGGACACAGGGAGAAGGAGGCCATCTGCAAGCCCAGGAGAGAGGTTCCCAGAGAACCAACCCTGTGGGCACTTGGATTTGGCACTTGCAGCTTTCAGGACTGTGAAAAAAGAAATTCTAGGACCTAGAAATAGAAATTCCATTTGACCCAGCAATCCCACTACTGGGTATATATTGAAATGATTACAAATTGTTCTACTATAAGGACACATGCACAAGAATGTTCATTGCAGCACTGTTTACAATAGCAAAGACCTGGAACCAACCCAAATGCCCATCGACGATAGACTGGACAGGGAAAATGTGGCACATATACACCATGGAATACTATGCAGCCATCAAAAACGATGAGTTGGTGTCCTTTATAGGGACATGGATGAACCTGTAAACCATCATTCTCAGCAGACTGACACAAGAACAGAAAGTCAAACACCGCATGTTCTCACTCATAGGCGGGTGTTGAACAAGGAGAACACATGGACACAGGGACAGGAGCATCACACACTGGGGGCTGTTGGGGGAAAATAGGGGAGGGACAGCGGAGGATGGGGAGTTGGGGAGATAGCATGGGGAGAAATGCCAGATATAGGTGATGGGGAGGAAGGCAGCAAATCACACTGCCATATGTGTACCTATGCAACAATCTTGCATGTTCTTCACATGTACCCAAAACCTAAAATGCAATAAAAAAAAAAAGAAAGAACAAAGAAGTTCTTCTTCCATCTGCCCAGTCTGTGATATTTTGTTAGGGCAGCCCTATAAACTAATAGATTCAGTGCCTGTTACATTATCCCATCTAAATTGTAAAATAATCCCGTTTTTGTGTTTTATCATCTGCAGGTGGGGAAACAGATGCCCAGACAGGTTCAATAACTTGCCCCAAATCAGCAGCTAGGTAGGGCAGGTCAGGAGTGAGCCCACACCCACCCTTTCTAGGGTGCCATGGGCCCTGAAAGGAAGGGGTGGCAAGCATCTTCCCTCTTAAGTCCCAGAAGAAACCCATCTACTGACCAATATGAAAGGACACTAGAAAGGACAAATGAAAAAAATGGTAGATTCTTGTTGACTATGGAAAAATTAATAACATGATAGGTTTTATAGAGAAAATATTTAATAAAATAATTAAGTGGAAATGCTAACCTCTCTTCTTAACATTTGATGCTCTCTTCCTTGATCCTGATTTCTCATTTTGATTTTACTGTGACACTACTAATTCTTTTGAGCCAACTCACATCCTTTGGAGAGACAGTAATATTAAAAGATAAAAACATTTATTTGTGTTTCTGTAGCACTAAGGGATGGGTTCAAATAGACAGATATATGCTTCTCTTAATTCAGCCTCTAAAATAGCTACTTTATTTCCTTCGGGCTGTATTTTCATGAGCAAGTATTTTAGACATTGTTTTAGAGAAGGTTTACAAACTTGGCCAGAGGAGGGAGAGGAGGGGGAAAACAACCTTGGCTGGCAAAGCTAAATCAGCCATCCCAGGAAACCCAGGCTCCCTGAAAGCAGGTACCTTATACCTCTCCACGCACCCCGTCATTCCTCTCCGTTATTTCCTCCTGTCCCCCTATCTGCCCTCACACAGATTTTATTTGCCATGTCCCACCCATTCCCATAGGAAATGTAACATGAAAAGCCTAGTGGAAAGCATGGCTCCCTGTTTTCATGCTTGACACACAGGCGCGACTGCAGCTTCCCTGGCTAAATTCTACCTTCTGCTTTAAGCCTTGTGATACAGGTGTTCATTCTCCAAACATTCTGATGAAAGGCCCTGAATCACCATGACAACTCATTATGGCTTTGGCGGGGGAGAAAAGGGGGTTTAGTTCACATGCTAAGAAAAAAATTCACCTGCTTCAGTCAACAAAATGATTTTTTAAAAGCCCAAAGGAGCAAATCATCAGTAGCACCTCTAGAACCACACTGCCCCGATGCCACCAGGGTGGCCTGGTGGCCTTGAGCATGATGTTGGGTGGAGCTCTCTGTGCTTTGCTGGCAGCAGACCTTTGCAGAGGGAAGCATGGGGAGGGTGATGTGCGGTACAGAGCAGGAACGATGGCTCTGCGCGATGGCAGCAGACAAAGGTTGCCATGACAAGCCTGCTTGAGAGGCAGGAGGGGATGCTGGTGAGGTCTGGTGCTTCTGGCTGCTGATGCTGTGAGCCGAAATGTCCTTTCATCTTCTGGTTTTTTTTTTTTTTTTTTCAAACCAAAAAATTGGCTTTTCTTCCACAGGAGATTTCAACCTCAATTAAGAGACCATTGTTGCAGCCTACATTTGTCCAGCCTCACAATGACAGTTTGCCATTTGACTCAGACACCCATCGGTGTGCCGACGCCCACAGCTGTGATTATAGCTCTGAGGGGATCGATGATAACACAGGCTGGCTCACAGGCTGTCACCAGGCTCCTGTGCTCTTTGGGGCCTCACCAATTACAGACAATCAGCCTTGTCTGCTGGGAAGGGTGAGCTTCCGGCAGCAAACACATACCCCATTTCTTGCTTTCATCCAGAAAAAAAACTGAGTGAATTGGGCTCACAGGAAGATTGTGTTAAAGCTGGGGCTGAGCAATGCCAGGAATATCCCTGCCCAAATGCTAGGGACTTGTATGCTCTCTCAAAAACGAGGTTGTCTTTAATGAAAAGAAAATGCAACATGTACATCTCTGGACACCAACCCAACCTGACGGTCAGGGATGAGCTGATGTCACTGTCATAAGTGTCTTTCTGGCCAGCCTCGGCTTTAATTTGCCTTTGCTGCTATGCGTGTTCCATTAACTTTCTGAGTGGGCCTCAATATCCTCATCCATGAAAAAGGTTGTCAATAATGCAATCAATCCTCATAAATATTTTGAGGATGAAGACAATAACATAAAGCACAAGACATAGGGTAAAACATAGCCAAGCTCATCGTTGCTATTCAATGAAAAGTAGCTATCATTATAATAGACACACCTTATATATTATGAGGGATTGATAAGATTTTTTTGAGGAGTATCTAATTAGAGGAGCCATCTTGGATTGCTGAAAAAAATGGAACATGAAATTGTTTTTGTTATAAGATGCAATCACATAGTAATGCTTCAATTTTTTTTTGTTCCATTTTGATTTGGGGTAGGGGGAGCACAAATGTTCAACATGAACATGGCCAGGAGAGCCCCAGGAGAAAGCTGATCATCCTGGAAGATGGTCGCACTTCATCCTGAAGAGTATCTTTCAAAATGTTTTTTTATAAGAATGAAAAATTTGATGCAACACAAATATCTTAGGTATTATTTATATAGATTGAGACACATAGAAAATCATACAGTAATATTATTTCAAAGAATATTTAAATAGTGGGAAATGCTCATAATAAAATGATAAGGAAAGCACCATATGGATAATTTGTATGTGTCATATTATTTTAATTTTGTTTGTAAACATGCATTCACATGTGGATACTGAAATAACAGGGAATGTGACAAGAAGGCGCCTATGTCTTTTAATTTTTATGGTGAATGTCTAGTTTTCTAGATAGAAAAGGGACAATCTTTTTTTTTTTTTTTTTTCTTTTTTGAGACAGGGTCTCACTCTGTCACCCAAATTGGAGTGCAGTGCTGTGGCACAATCTCAGCTCACCTCAACCTCCACCTCCCAGGTTCAAACAATTCTCCTGCCTCAGCCTCCCGAGTAGCTGGCACGTGCCACCACACCCAGCTAATTTTTATATTTTTAGTAGAGATAGGGTTTCACCATGTTGGCCAGGCTGGTCTTGAACTTCTGACCTCAAATAATCCACCTGCCTCGGCCTCCCAGATTGTTGGGATTACAGGCGTGAGTCACTGCACCTGGCCCATAATCATTGTTTAAAGTGGAATAGTAGAATCAAGATTGCCATTGAAGGCAATAAATTGTCCGTATGGAAAACTGAAACGATGTGGAGAGAAAACTTCCCAAAAACGTAGAAGAGAAGATGACAAAAAAAGGGAAATATCAAAAGAAAGAGAGAAATCATGGAAGAGATACTCAACCTGTGGAAAACTGAAGCCCCTGAAAGAGTGGTGTGGCCCACAATAACTAACATACAGTAGAAGAGAAATCTCCATGCTGCACAGAGCTGAGTGTTGGATCAGCAGGGCTCACCAAATGCTAGGGTGGGTAAAATGAGAGCAACAGCCTGGGCGAGGTGGCCCACATCTGTAATCCCCACACTTTGGGAGGCTGAGGTGAGTGGATCACCTGAGGTCAGGAGTTTGAGACCAGCCTGGGAAAAATGGCGAAACCCCGTCTCTACTAAAAATACAAAAATTAGCTGGGCATGGTGGTGGGAGCCTGTAATCCCAGCTGCTTGGGAGCCTGAGGCAGAAGAATCGCTTGAACCTGGGAGGCAGAGGTTGCAGTGAGCTGAGATGTTGCCATTGCACTCCAGCCTGGGTGACAAGAGCGAGACTCCGTCTTAAAAAAAAATGGGAGGTAACAAATGGAAAAGTAGATCTTGGCTCATGTATGAAACCGAAAGATAAAGTAAGTCAGCCACCAGCATCCAGGCCTCTTGTAAAGGGGTAGACCATGAATGCCCCTGCCTGGAATCAAAGCCATGGCCTCTGTAGGTGCACAGCTGTCCCGATAGGTCCCTGATTGCTGCCACCCTCTGCCTCTGGACACTCAGACTCTGCTTTTTGTAGGCAAGTGTGGTGAAGACATCCCTGGAGAATCAGGACTGATGTTCCAGAAGCTGGAAAGCCGGCTGGCCTTCACCAAGGCAAAGTGCAGCCAACAGTGCATCAGCTGCGGATGGTGTGCAAGAGCCCCCTCCCCTCTCTGGAAGGGAGGACACAGCTGCACATCTGGATAGGCAACTGTAACAGCCTATTTTTGCTGTGATCTTGGCCAAGGTGGCTTATCCAGCTGCATATCCACTGAATATGCTGGCCTTCACCAAGGCAAAGTGCAGCCAACAGTGCATCAGCTGCGGATGGTGTGCAAGAGCCCCCTCCCCTCGCTGGAAGGGAGGACACAGCTGCACATCTGGATAGGCACCTGTAACAGCTTATCTTTGCTGTGATCTTGGCCAAGGTGGCTTCTCCAGCTGCATATCCACTGAAAAGAAAAAAATTGTGCTGGGAATGAAGCACGCTGCTTTTGCCGACTCATTGTTGCTGCTGCATAGACTGGTACAGTTCACAGCAACATACTGAAGCTCTGCTTACAACATAGCTGATGTTTCTTTCCCTTCCTTCCCTCCCTCCCTCCTTCCTTCCTTTCTTCTTTCCTTCCTTCCTTTCTTCCTTCCTTCCTTCCTCTCTCTCTCTTTCTCTCTCTTCTCTTTCTTTCTTTCCAGGCTAGAGTGTAATCGCTGCAACCTCCACCTCCTAGGTTGAAGCAATTCTCTGGCCTCAGCCTCCCAAGTAGCTGGAATTACAGAAGCCCACCACCACACCTGGATAATTTTTGTATTTTTAGTAGAGACAGGGTTTCACCATGTTGGCCAGGCTGGTCTCAGACTCTGGACCTCAGGTGATCCACCCACCTTGGCCTCCCAAAGTGCTGGGATTACAGGGATGAGCCACCGTGCCTGGCCTGACATTTCATTTTCATCACCTACCCATTTAATATCACTTATGTCTGATGGAAATTGAGATAACCAAAGAATTCAAGGGAGGAGTACTTGGAGGGAGAGCTCTGAGCCTGGCCACAGGGCTTGTGGGTCACAGAGAAGGCCGCCATCAGTCCCCAGTCCCAGCATGTGGCCTGTTCAGGATTCTCTGCATCATCAGATGAATTAGAGTTCATTTTTTTTGGCCCAGATTCTAGGAATAGGCATTATAAGCAAGTTCCCTCCATGACTCTGAAGCACCCTGGATGTGGTAGCCAGATTAATGCAGAACCAAAGATTCAGGTCTTGGTCCCCAGAATCTGTGATTGTTTCCCTCACAGGGAAAAGGTGACTTTGCTGATGTGATTGAGAGCCTTGACTCGGGAGATTATCTCAGATTGTCTGGATGGACTCAATCCAATCACGTGTCCTTAAAAGTGGAAACCTGCCGGGCATGGTGGCTCATGCCTGTAATCCTGGCACTTTGGGAGGCCGAGGCGGGCGGATCACAAGGTAAAGAGATCGAGACCATCCTGGCCAACATGGTGAAACCCCGTCTCTACTAAAAAATACAAAAATTAGCTGGGCGTGGGGGCACGCGCCTGTGGTCCCAGCCACTTGGGAGGCTGAGGCAGGAGAATTGCTTAAACCCAGGGGGCGGAGATTGCAGTGAGCTGAGATTGCGCCACTGCACTCCAGCCTGGCGCCAGGTGACAAAGCGAGAATCTGTCTCAAAAAAAAAAAAAACTGGAAACCCACTTTTGTATCTTATATGTGGTCAGAGGGAGATGTGGCCATGAAAGTGTGAAAGGAAAATTAATATTGGGACCCCAAAATCACTAAGCCAAAGGGGAAAGTCAAGCTGGGAACTGCTCAGGCCAAACCTGCCTCCCATTCTATTCCTAAAAGAGATAGCTACTAAGACAAAAAGCTACATGCCTCCCTCACAGGAATTTCCTTTTGAATAAAGGACAGACAGAACTGAAAGTCACCCCTCTGCCCACGGACACAGCTGCACATCTGATTGCCTCCTTTGGAAGGCTAATCAGAAACTCAAAAGAATGCAACAGATTGTCTCTTATCAGCCTATGATCTGAAAGCCCCCTCCCCATTTCAAGTCGTCCCACCTTTCCAGACCAAACGTACATCTTACATCTGTTGATTGGTGTCTCATGTCCCTCTCAAATGTATAAAACCAAGCTGTGCCCAACCACCTTGGGTGCATGTCGTCAGGATCTCCTGAGACCGGGTCATGGGCAAGCATCCTTAACTTTGGCAAAATAGACTTTCTAAGTTGATTGAGACCTGTCTCAGATATTTGGGGTTTACAAAAGAAAAGTCAGAAAGATGAGACGTGGCTGGCTTTGAAAATGCAAATAGGGATGTGGGCAAGGAAACAGATTCACCCTGAGCCTCCAAGGAATCAACTTTGGTTTTAGCTCAGTAAGACCCAGGTCAGACTTCTGACATACGGAACTGTAAGATAATCAATTTGTCTTGTTTTGAGCCACTAACATTTGTCACAACATCAACAGAAACAAATACAGGGGCACGTAAAATTCTCAATCCCGTTGCACAGGCTTAGGACCGGAAGTGGTGAGACTTGCCTGCTAGTTTCACACGGCCACACTGGCCATGTGCTTTGCACGGAGGTGTTCTCCAGTCTGTGCCTCACTGTTCCCACCCACTGAATGGGCCTCACCAATTCTCAGAGCCTTGTGTAAGACAATATCTGAAGAGGAAGCCCCTTTTTCCCAAAGTTAACAATGCTTTTCTAATAAGACTATCATCTCCTTGACCCAAGAAAAATGATTCAGGGAGTGTTCTGGGTTTGATATAGTTCATATTCCACGCTAGAAAGTTTGTTGTTTTTTTTTTTAATGCATCAAATCCAAGTCATCCCAGTGCCGTTTGTCCTGCAACCCCAGTGGGATAGAAATCCCATCATGATTGTCATTTGTCTATCTTGCTTCCTAGTGTAAACTCTGACACTCAGTCACTCTCAACGGACACACGTTACATGAAGAGAATGAATTCAATCGGTGCATAGAAAGCAGCATCTTTAAGTAAATGACTGGTTCAAAGGCAAATAGCATTTCTAGCCTCTGAAGCCTGGTCACAGCTGCCACCTGTGCTGTCCTCAGAGGAAGATCACAGGCTCTGAGCCACACAGATATGGGGTCTGTAACTTACCAGCTGGGAGCCAGCGGGCAAGCTACCTAATGTTCTGGGCCCCAGTTTCCTCCCCTGTAAAAAGGGGTATCAAAATGTTTCTTCACTTGTAAAAAGGGGTATTAAAATTCCTAGGGTCATTATGAGAATTAAATGAGTTAATGCCTGGAAAATGCTTAGGCAATGGGAATCCCACACAGATGTTAGTTGCTGTAGTTATTCTCACGCACCCGCTGTATGATAGCCGCTATTCTACCTACCATGGCTAGGGGCCTGGGGAACTGAGTGCCCTGCCCTGGGGAAGTGAGTGAAAGACAGGACTGGGATCCTAATCCAGATCCTGCCAATCCCACGACCAGCGTCTTCCCAAGAGTTCGGTTTTGTTTATCCTCCAGGGAGATCTGAGGACCTCACAAGAAGCATGAGCGCCTCTTTTCCCACCCGCAGCTGTGGTCCTGTGCAGAGCCCATGCATCCCCAAAGCGGCCCTCCTGTATCCCGCCTTACCTGGATCACTCCTCCCCCTTCTCCGGCTTTCCCAGCCAAAAAGGCCTCTGGCAGCTCCAGCATCTTCCCGAGCCAGTCCATCATCACGGTCTCCAGTTCTGTGCATGCTGGGCTTGCGGCCTGTGGTGGGGAGAGGGAAGGGATTAAGCAAGGGTCAGGCATTGCAGAATTTTGGGAGCAGCAGTAACAAGGGGACTTAACCTTCCACTAAAGCCTGGATTAAAATTACCCAATCTCAGAAATGATTCAAAGGCCTGAAGTATGTTTGACCTAGACTCATGCAAGAAGAGTGGTTGTTCATGTGTTCATGGGCTACCATAATGAACCTTACTCCACTGAGCCCCACTGCACAGACACTGAGGGCTTGCTAGTATATTCATTTGTTAATTTATAGAAGGGCCCAGAAAGCCCGCGGGTGGACTCTCCTCCATAGTCACAAATGAAGGGAATGAGGAAGTGGGCGCTGGGCAGCTGTGACCCTCTGGGCATCCCGAGAAGCCATTGATCTT
Source organism: Plecturocebus donacophilus (assembly GCA_004027715.1). Classification (NCBI taxonomy): domain Eukaryota; kingdom Metazoa; phylum Chordata; class Mammalia; order Primates; family Pitheciidae; genus Plecturocebus; species Plecturocebus donacophilus. The sequence continues at coordinate 176,347 of PVKP010000562.1, forward strand.
GTCTTTTAAGCTCCCAGTGACTTTGCTCTATGAACTCGCCCCTTTCTCTGCACAGGCTGGTCTTGGGCTGGGCCCATCCAGTGGTGGATTGAGCCTCCACCTTTATAAAGGTCTCCAACATAAGGGGTCCAAGGCGGGGCTCCGAGGTGCTCTCATGCCTAGATATGCATCCTGATGCGTCACTAATATGATCTAAGTGAGAAGAGTGCCTTCTCCCTTCTGGTCAGCCCATGCTGCTGGGTTCTACGCTAGCCTGGCCAAGCCCAGCTCTACCGGTAGCCTATGCGCTCTGCTAGGGACCAGGTATCAGGCAACACAGGCTGAGAGACAGCAAGTCTCCCCCTTGAAGGCCTGAGGGCAATCAGCTTGTCCTAGAAAGAGCAGATAGAGATGGATGTCAACTACCCCTGCAGGGGAAGAATGAGTTTGGGCCAGCAGAACTAAATGAAATCTGCTACAATATCCAGTGAAAGAAAATGCTCTTTAGGAGAGAGTGTGCTCAGCTCAGGCCACACTGTGGGGGCCCAGGCTGGCCCTGCCCAGCAGAGAGGGAGGCCCCAGTGCCTGGCAGAGAGCAGCACAGATGCTGGCTGGAGCCAGTGATGAGTTTTCCAGCCCTGCCTGTGGGGCCTATGATGCCTGATCCGGTGCCCCAGACCAAAGAAGAGCAAGTGGCAGGCTGGTGAAGCAGAGGTGGCTTGGCTGGGCCCTGCAGCTCAGCGCTGTGAATTCATAATTAACAGCTCCTTTTACACATCACAGCATGCCACGTAGACCGATGCCCATGAGTCCACCTGGCTCCAAGCCACAGACAAGGTGAATGCTCTGGACCTCCAAGCTGTCTGCATTTGGGAGGAAGGCATCTGTCCTGTAAGGCTGTGCCTGGAGCAGAGAGCCACGGGTGGAGCCAGCCCTGCCTGCCATTCTTTAGAGTAGGGACCTTTCTAGGCATTTTACCTCCAGATAGGGCAGGACTGGTGGTGTGCAGGCAGAAGCTAGGCTGGCTTCCAGAGACCCCTGCTCTGAGGCTCTCAGCACATCTGATGGGCTGATTGGGGCATCTCCCCAGGCAGCAGCCCTGGCTGAGAACAGATGGAATGAGACAGGAGCAGTAGTGGTTTTCAAGCTTTGGAGGATATAGAAATTCTCTGAGTAGCTTGGAGAAATGCAGATTCCCAGTCTCAGGCTGCAGAAACTCTGGGCCCCAGACTGTGATGTTAGTTCATACCAAGTGCTGCCAACACACCCTGTGCAGAATGGACTCTGAGTTGCTGAGACATTCTCTGTTCTGAATCCCTACTCCCTCAGAGGCACCCTCTCTGATCTGAATCCTTTCTCCTCCCTGCAACAGTGGCTCATCTGCTCAGGTCCCATGTGTATAGGTACCATGTCCCCACCCCGGGATCCCACCACGGTCGGGACCCTTTCTCCAGATGCACCTGGACACTCACCCAGGAGAAGCCGATGCAGCCGATGGCCCCACACAGCATGTCTGCAAGCATGGCCGGGTACGAGCTGGCCGTGGGGAAGTAGGCGAAGAAGTAGGGGCTGTGCCAGTGCGTCACCTGCATGGGAGGATGGAACAACTACTCAGGAGCGAGGAAAGCCAGGCCTCAAGAGAGTGAGGGACCCAGGTACCCCCATGGACCCCAGTCGCCAGGTGCAGCCAGACCCAGAGTTGGGTCAGTGCAGTTCCCCAAATGTCAGCCATCCCTGTACCTTCCTCCATTACTTTGGAGCATTTACACATCACCTTACCATCCCCACTCCCTTTAAATCAGCTCCTCCTTTTTGATACTGGAACATACTTGCTAGCTCAGAAGGAAATGTTATGTCTCCAAAATAAAGTGGAAAATCCTTATCATTTTCCATAGCAAATGTAGTCTCAAAAAAACCACACTGTGCTTCAAATTCTGGCTCCCATGCTCTTGACAGTGGAGGTGCTGCCCCAAGGCTGATCACTGTGTGCCAAAAGCTTAGTTTTCCTAAAACTACTCTAAAAAAATAAACTCTCCATTTAAAGAAAAAGAACCTGATTTTTGAGGTTTCTTCAGTCAAGCCACAAACACGCATCTGGTCTTCCCACTGCCCCTGGCTCTTCTAGAGGAGCCAAGCCGTTCCCTCCAGCCAAGCAGCTCCATCAGCCCCCAGACATCTTGCCTCTGCTGTCCTTCAGCCTGGCCACTGTCCCTTGCCATTTGCTCTGGCTGGGGCCATCCCACCCTTCTGCAGCCCATAAGGTGCACTCCTGCCACACCTTGGACAAGGCACAGAGGAAAAGCTCATGTGGGTTGAGAGGGGACCCATAAGGGACAGTGACAGCTCCATGTGGCACACTTGGGGACAGAGCGTTTCAGGATCCAGGAGGCAAGGGTTGCGGTGCACACCTAGGCAGGAGCCTCTCTGGGCTGGGAAGGTCTAGCCATCGTAACAAGGGCCAGCTTCAAACATTTCGGAGTCTGAAAGGTCGATCAGGAGAGAACAGAGAAGGAGAGGGTATAGCCTAGTCTTTGCATCTTTAAATTTGTTTCTGCCAATGTAGTGCCTGCCATGAAGGAATAGAATAAAGCCCTCAGGACAACCCTCAACCCCTGTGCAGGGAGAAGGTATAAGACTGCCATTCAGACCCCTCTCAGGCTGTGACCATGCACTGCTTTCCAAGAGATGTTGTCCTGTTCCCCATCATCCCTTGCTGGTGCTCCATGTCCATCCTGCCTGTGGGAATTGCATGGCGTTACCTGGACTGCAAGTTCAGCAGGGACTCTGATTTGCTGGGCTGCCCTAGACAACTGATTGCACCTCTCTGTGCACGGTCATCCCCTGAGATAAAATGAAAGCACATGTTCTGGTGCTTCCTCAGGCCTGGTTCCGAATCCCAGGGGCTGAGGATATGCTCTGTCCAGCTTGGCCTCTCTGCTTTGAATGTGAGTGTCTGCATACCATTCGTGTCGAAATCCTAACCACCAAAGTGATGGCATCAGGAGACAGTGACTTTGGGAGGTGATTAGGGCATACTAGTGGGGTCCCCTTAATAAAATTAGTGCCCCCCCAGACAATGGGATTAGTGCCCTCATAAGAAGATGTGGAGAGCTGGCTACCTCTCGGGTATGTGAGGACACATGGGAAGGCGGCTGTCTGTAAACCAGGGAGAGAGCCCTCACCTGCACCTAATACCTTGATCTCAGACTTCCAGTCTCTACAACTGTGAGACCCCAATGTTGTTTAAGCCTCCCAGTCTATGTCGTTTGCTGAAGCAGTCCAAGCTAAGATCTTATCATTTCACATGGTCTGGGAAGAGATCCAAACATTTCTTTCTCAATAGCACTCATCGTTAAGTACATGTTATCTAAGACGTAGCACGAGCAATCCCCTGATTGTGCAGGCAACTGACTGAGAGAGCTCACCAAGAACTAGGAGTGTTCAGAAGGTTTATTTAATAACCACAGCCACCCCAGGTCTGCCAGGGCTGGGGGAGTGGTGGAGAGAGGGTGCTAGCACAGTCTAGGCTTGGGAGCTCAGGTGTGGAACGTTGGTGTTGAGGCTGAGAGGCTGAGAGGAGCTGCGTAGGCTGTGATGCCTTTAGCACCGCAGGTCCAGGCCCACGGCATTGTTAGGGGCTGAAAACATGCTTACATTTCTTTTATAATCAGAAGGAAAAAAAGTGAACTTTCAGGTTAAAGAAAAAAAGAAATCTATGTTAATGTATTCATCTTTATGCCAACGCATTTGTAAAGCATAATTTTCCCTATTTCTAGGGAGGAAGGAGCCGACAAAGACAAAGCGCCCAGGGCCCAGGAGAGTAAGAGCGGCCAGGTGCCTGACTCGCCCCTCAGCACCTGGAGGCCCTGTGTGCCTTTGTCTCCCTCCCCTCCCTGTGGCCCCTGGGCTGGAAAAGGGCAGAAGCGATTCTTGATGAAGGACAGATGTGTGCTCCTTTGCTTCACTCTCTGCTGATACTCACAGCAACATTGGAGATGGCTGGGCCTGCACGCGCTCTGCTCCCAGCTTGAGAGCTCACCTGGTTTCCTGCAATCACAGCAGCTGGTGGGTTGCAGCTCCCACCCAGGGGCCCTGCCCAACGCCTGTGCGTTTCTCAGCTCAGCTCCGCGCAGTGAATACCCCCATAGAAGGAAGCAGAAGACTTCAAATCCTCCCCCTGGTCTCCTGTACTCCCCACTGCCTGACATTTAACCATGCCTCTCCTGAAGGGTTTTATGCTGAACAGCTTAGTGTGTTTGCACAATTTCTACAAGAACCTGAATCACATTTTTTGCTCAAAGCACAAATGCCAAGTGAGAATCCCCTGAAAGAGGAAACGGGAGCAGTGTGCTGAGAGAAACTGGTCCCTGAGGTCCAGGGCCTGACGCCTATCCCTGCCCCATGATCAGGGGCCTGTGACCTTGGCCGACCTTATGCCTTCCCAGGGCCTTGACATTCTGTGTGAATTGAGTGAGTGGGTCCTGATGGTCCCAGACCCCTCTTCTTCAAAAATCACATGTCGTTGCTCATGGGCCTTACAAACACAGACGTGCCGGGTGGTGGCGGCAATCAGCCAGTGCAGCCCATGGAGATTTTCCCTGCCTGGACTCTGCACCTTGTTGCATGGAAGGGCAGGTTTGGCCACGCTTACAAACATTCTTGATCTGGAAACTGGCCAGGCGGCAACTCCCCGGACCCATGACCAGGTCAGAGCCACATTAACCAACAGGCATTTAGGTGAACTCCTTGGCAGGGAAAATCTACTGTGGAAGCATAGAGCTGAAGGGAAGTTTCTGTGAGTTCCAACCCTGCTGCCCTGTGAGTGAGTATCGGAGACAGCAGCCAGTCCCGTTTATTTCTGCCCTCTGTACTCCAGGCCTACTGGCTTCAGGGAAAGAGGGCTTCCCTGGTGGGCAATGCCATGATGCCCACTCTCAAACTAAATAAAGCATCTCTTCCACATATGCTAGTTACCTTTTGCTAAACACAAGGATGGTGGAAGTGAGCTTCATTTGGGGCAACTGACTTATTTGAAAGCAACCACCAGGGGCTCGCTTCCTGAGGTATATGAGGACACGCTGTATGTACCGGGTGTCTCCGGGCAGGGAATGAGTCTCAGGGGACCTGGGGAAAGAGCCTCACTGCCTTTGGAGCACACAGGATTTGGGTTGGAATCCAGCTTCATCATTTACTAGCTGTGTGGCCTGAGGTGACCACTTAACCTCTCTGAGCCTCAATTTCCTCCGTTGTAAAATAGAAATGACAAAAGTTTCTCTCCAACCTGACTGCCATGAGGATTCCTTGAAACAACACATGTGAATTGCTCAGAGCCCAGTAGGTGTATGTGAGTGCTTGCCCTCCTGTTTTCTGACCTCTGGTGCACACGTACCCCTGGCATGATTATCTTCTCAATGTCATTGATGATGTCCTCAAACGTGTCTGGCTCCTGAGGGGCAGCAGCAGGGATCAGCGGCCGCAGGTAGCCGGGCTCCACATCAGGGTAGACCTGGCGTCCCTCAATGCCTTCCAGGTAGTTGGCCACGTAATCCACCATTTCCTTCCCTCTTCTTCGGAATTCACTTGCATTCATGGCTCCTGGGCTCTGTCAGAGGTGAAAACTGCAAACAGAGAGAAAATGATTCAGTAAGTAAACTTTGCAAACTCTTGAACTGGAAGGTGGAGATTCTAAGCAAGCCATGGGTAGGGCCACCTGGGCAGTGACCGCATGCCCTAGAGACCACTTGGATCCCAAGTAAGGGAGCTTTCCCTCCATGTCTGAAGGAGGTAGAAATCGCACTGCATTTGGGACTATGGCAAAAGCTGCATCTCCTCTTTACTAGCTATTCAACTGGTCTCTTTATTTCATTTTCTGCCTTAGTGAAATAGACTAGACGCACACATTTATTTTCTTTCTTTATTTTCTTTCTTTCTTTCTTTTCTTTCCTCTTTTTTTTTTTGACAAACTCTCACTCTGTTGCCCAGGCTGGAGTGCAGTGGTGTGATCTCGGCTCACTGCTGCAACCTCTGCCTCCCAGGTTTAAGCGATTTTCGTGCCTCAGCCTCCTGAGTAGCTAGGATTACAGGCACCCACCACCACGCCTGGATAATTTTTGTATTTTTAATAGAGACAGGATTTCATCATGTTGGCCAGGCTGGTCTCAAACTCCTGACCTCAGGTGGTCCACCCGCCTCAGCCTCCCAAAGTGCTGGGATTACAGGCGTGAGCCACCACAGCTGGCCTATTTTCACCATCTACTCCAACTTGAATGACAAACACTGGTCCAAGTCATGCCTCTGCCCCTTACCTGCCTTTGAAAGAGACAACCTTGTCCCTTAGAGCCCCTCTCCTCATCTGGAGAATGAAGACGGTGATGCTGACCTCTCAGGAAGGCATGAAGGCACAATCACACCATATACCCAAGCCTCAGCTCAGAGCCTGGGGCAGCACACCCCCTCAAAGTTAGTCTTTTTCCCTCCTCTTGATGCTGCCACAGATGGAGCTGGACCTTTATGCACCATCTGCTTTTCAAAACGAATGCTCTCCTCCCTCCTAGCATAGGTCATATGCAAGCAATTCTCCTTATTGCTGGTAGCTGTATTCTATCTACAACAGTTGCCATGAACTCTGAATTAGTGAATACTGAACCATTTCTTCTGGGGGAAATACTGTTTCCTGAAGAGTGATCCCCACATTTTTGTCAACAAATCAATACAGAAACTTTTTATGTGTTTTAAAAGACACCGTATTTAGCAGATATCGATTCATTAACATTGGACTCACAGCCAACAGCACCATCATTCTTGATTGGGGAAGCTTCTCTGTCTATTTTCTCCATAAGGCACATCTTGTGCATAGGATGGCCAGACAGCACTTCTGCACCACATTTGGTGGTCATTTTAAACAGCAAAATCACCAAGGGGGAAAAAAAAAAAAAACATTGAAATGTGAAGGACGTGGCACTAAACAGACAGAGAAGGACACGTTTCCAGTATGAGAGCTGAAGCCAGAAGGCGGCGCGTTCACATGTTCTGCCCCAGCTGGGAACATGTGCATCGGAGAGGCACATTCTCCACCATGCTACACATACACACATCCCTCAGTGGTCTCAAAAGCACATGAGCATTGATATTTATTGACATTGGGGGTTACACATGAATTTTAGCAAGTGGGAGAATTTGCCTATGTGGAATCTGTGAATAGGAATCAACTGTATTTTCAAAATAGGACAGTTAACAACACTAAGAAAAAGATAAGCCTAGAATTCCACCACCTGAAATTCTGGCATGTGTCCTTCCAGAATTTTTAATTTACTTTATTTTGAGAGGGAGTTTCACCCTTGTCGCCCAGGCTAAAGTGCAATGGTCTGATCTCGGCTCACTGCAACCTCTGCCTCCCGGGTTCAAGCCATTCTCCTGCCTCAGCCTCCTGAGTAGTTGGGAATATAGGTGCCCGTCACCACCCCAGCTAATTTTTGTATTTTTAGTAGAGACGGAGTTTTACTACGTTGGTCAGGCTGGTCCTGCCAATGACCTTAATGTCAGCTTCCCGGCAATTCTCCATTTTCCCCATTGCCCAAACTGGGACTTTTGACAATTTTTGTGAGGTTAAAAGTGGTAAAGAAAAATTGTTCTCCAGACACCTGTTAAAAGTGACAAGACGGATTTTACTCAAGACCACTGCAATAGGGATAGAGTGTTACAAAAGGGGAGGGACTGAGCTTAACTCCAAACAACAGGGCACAGAGGGACTTACAGTCAACAGGCAGGTGAGAACTCCATGGGCGGAACATTACTAAGACGAACTTGGGTCAGTATCAAGAGTGGAGGGGAAAAAGGAACTCTGGTTAGATATAAAAGCTGGAAACACATGAGCTTGATTGGACATCAACAGCGTGCTCAGCAGGTGAAGGAGGAGACTTGGCTAAGCTCTTCCCTCTTAGGGCAGAGGAGCTTGGCTGAAGGTTGGTCAAGGTCCTTTGACAAAGGTAAACCTGCTTGAATGTGGTTTTCCTTCCATTGGCATTCTCTCAAACACTTTCATTTCCGTGTTCTCTGCTAGATGAACAGTTACAGCAGTTTTTATGGTATTTCAAGTCTTATTAGATCCAGCTGCCATATTAAAGCTATTGTTTGAGGATGCATTTCTCAGCTAGTGAGTGCTTGAGTGGCAGTGATTGAGACATAAGATTAGACTCTAAATTATAGCAACAGAAAATGCCAAACTAACAAGCATGAGAAAAACCACAATGACTGTCAGAAGCTCTGTTGCATCTTTGTGCTTCTTAAGCCAAGGACCAAGGAGTGTCCTGTTCACCAGCAAAATATCATGGCTGCATGCTACTTTAATTTTTAGTTTAAAGTGACTGTTTATTTTAAATTTTGCACATACAGTGAAAGCTGGTTTTTACCTCAAGTGGAAGTATTTCAAATTAATATGACTCAGATTTTTAAGCCAAACAGTATCACACCGCAAATCTTTTTGCTAGCTTGTTTTTCTTCACTAATTTCTAAGTACGTGACGTTAAAGGCAGTAAAGAAAAGTACATTTCTCGTGTTGATAAATACTTTTCTTTTTTCTTTTTTTTTTAATTATTGTCATCTATTGGCCATTTTATTTTTTTTTATTGTACATTAGGTTCTGGGGTACATGTGCAGATCATGCAGGATTGTTGCATAGGTACATACATGGCAAGGTGGTTTGCTGCCTTCATCCCCCCATCACCTATATCTGGTATTTCTCCTCATGTCATCCCTCCCCACCCCATACTGTCCCTCCCCTAGCCCCCAAAACTGACCACAGTGTGTGATGCTCCCCTCCCTGTGTCCATGTGTTCTCATTGTTCAACACTCGCCTATGAGTGAGAACATGCGGTGTTTGGTTTTCTGTTCTTGTGTCAGTTTGCTGAGAATGATGGTTTCCAGATTTATCCACGTCCCTATGAAGTACACGAACTCATCGTTTTCTACAGCTGCATAGTATTCCATGGTGTATATGTGCCACATTTTCTTTATCCTGTCTATCGTTGATGGACATTTGAGTTGGTTCCAAGTCTTTGCTATTATAAACAGTGCCACAATGAACATACCTGTGCATGTGTCTTTATAATAGAACAATTTATAATCCTTTGGGTATATAACCAGTAATGGCATTGCTGGGTCAAATGGAATTTCTATTTCTAGATCCTTGAGGAATCACTACACTGTCTTCCACAATGTTTGAACTAGTTTACACTCCCACCAACAGTGTAAAAGTGTTCCTATTTCTCCACATCCTCTCCAGCATCTGTTGTCTCCTGATTTTTTAATGATCACCATTCTAACTGGCGTGAGATGGTATCTCAATGTGGTTTTGATTTGCATTTCTCTAATGACCAGTGATGATGAGCATTTTTTTCATATGTTTGTTGGCCTCATAGATGTCTTCTTTTGAAAAGTGGCTGTTCATATCTTTCACCCACTTTTGAATGGGTTTGTTTGTTTTTTTCTTATAAACCTGCTTTAGTTCTTTGTAGATTCTGGATATTAGCTGTTTGTCAGATGGGTAAAGTGCAAAAATCTCTTCCCATTCTGTTGGTTGTCAGTTTGCTCTAAGGATTGTTTCCTTTGCTGTACAGAAGCTCTGGAGTTTAATTAGATCCCATTTGTCTATTTTGTCTTTTGTTGAAGGTGGGTAATAACAAACTTCTCTGAGTTAAAGGAACATGTTCTAACCCAATGCAAAGAAATTAAAAACCTTGAAAAATAGTTAGATGAAACACTAACTAGAATAACCAGCTTAGAGAAGAACATAAACGACTTGATGGAGCTGAAAACACAGCACAAGAACTTCATGAAGCGTACACAAGTTTCAATAGCCAAATAGATCAAGCAGAAGAAAGGATATCTTTCTTTTTTTTTTTCTTTGAGACAGAATCTTGCTCCGTCACCCAGGCTAGAGTGCAGTGGTACGATCTTGGCTCACTGCAACCTCTGCCTCCCAGGTTCAAGTGATTCCCCTGCCTCAGCCTCCCGAGTAGCTGGAACTACAGGGCACGGTGGTGCACATCCTGCTAATTTTCTTTTCTTTTTTTTTTTTTTTTTGTATTTTTAGTGAGACGGGGTTTTGCCATGTTGGTCAGCCTGGTCTTGAACTCCTGATCTCAAGTGATCTGCCCGCCTCAGCCTCCCAAAGTGCAGGGATTCCAGGCATGAGCCACCATACTTGGCCAGTAAATACTTTTCTATTGTGTGATTTCTCACAAGTATTTCACAATGTGAATGTGCCATATTCACAATATGTACCTCTGTTGTTGAGCATTTATATTATTTCCAATTTTCACCCACATAGTGGAAAGCATTGGTGTATTTCAGTGGCCAACAGTCCAAGACCTAGAGCCAAAGAAAAGACTGTGAGTCAGACCCTGATTCTACGTATTGGCTATTGTAATAGTATGTATTAGCTGTACAACCAGCATAAATTGCTGCCATGCTAAACCTCATTTACTTTAACTGGGAACAAAAATCATGACAATAATAGTATAAGTACACCCTGTTTTATTGCATTTTTTACAAATAGAAGGTTTGTGGCAACCCTGAATCCAGCAAGTCTCTAGGCACAGTGTTTCCAACAACATGTGTTCACTCAATGTCTCTGTGTTACATTTTAGAGATTTTTGCAATATTTCAAACCATTTCATTATTATTAATCTGTTATAGTGATCTATGATGAGAAATCTTGGTGTTACTATTATAATTGCTTTGGGACAGCATGGACCACAGCCACATCATGGTCAACTTAATAAATTTGTGTGTCTGACTGCACCACTGACCCATTATTCTCCTGTCTTTCTTCCTTTCCTTGGGCCTCCCTGTTCTCTGAGATGCGACAATATTGAAATTAGGTCAGTTAATAACCCTGAAATGGCCTCTAAGTGTTCAAGTGACAGGAAGAATAGGTAGTATGTCTGTCACTTTAAATCAAAAGCTAGAAATGATTCAGCTGAGTGAGGAAGGCATGTCGAAAGTTGAACTAGGTCAAAAGTGAGGCCTCTTGCCCTGGAAAGCTACCCAGGATGTGAAAGCAAAGGAAAAGTTCTTGAAGGAAATTAGAAGTGCTACTCCAGTCAGCACATGAATGCTAAGAAAAATAGCCTCATTTCTGCTATGGAGAAAGTTTTTGTGGTCTGGATTGAAGATCAAACCAGCCATGACATTTCTTTAAGCCAAAGCCCAATCCAGAGCAAGGTCTTCATTGTCTTCAATTCTACGAAGACTGAGAGAGGTGAGAAAGTTGCAGAAAAAAAGTGTGAAGTTAGCAGACTTTGGTTCATGAGGTTTATGGAAAGAAGCTGACTCCATTACATAAAAGTGCAAGGTGAAACAGCAAGAGCCAATGGAGAAGCCTCAGCAAGTTTATCCAGAAGATCAGGTCTTTTGGAGAGAGATCCAAGATGGCCGATCACTAGCAGCTCAGGATTGCAGCTCCCAGTAAAAGCACAGAGAGCCAGTGGACGCCACACTTACCGATAAATTTTTGCTGCCCACGGACCAGGACATTCCCAGTGGAGGAGCCCCACGGGTCGCCAGCGTGACCCTTTCGGCTGGCGCGGCTTTTTTGCCAGCGTCTCGGCTCGG
>PVKP010000563.1:0-14621 GCA_004027715.1 Plecturocebus donacophilus
GCTGCTTATTTGTTATTTTCATCCCCTATTCCTTCCTGTCTCCATTGTTAAGCACAATTATTGGCATAAAAGAGGTTTTTAATACCCATTTTTAGACTGTATTCTAGCCTGGGCAATAAAACAAGAATCCCGTTCTCTCTCCCTCTTTCTCTTCCTCTTTCTTTCTCTCTTTCATTCTTTTTTTTCTTTCTTTTGCTGTAAAAATAAAATAAAATAAAAAAAATAAAATGCAGAGGGCAGGCATTCTAGGCCAAGAAGGTAAGAAAGTACTGTCACACCAAGTTTAGGGTATGAGGAAGTCTGGTAATCTTTCTGTAAGATTTTGATTTTTTAAAATAGTGATATGTGAGTACATATGGTGTAAAGCTTTTGTTGGAAATCTGGCTTCAGTAAATCAGAAATGAAAATTTCCTTTAAGTGTTGAACACCACAATCTATTTTCATATTTTAAAAAACTACAGCTATTCCTTAGGACACAATAGCCTTTTTCTTTTTCTGTAGAAGTCCTCATTTGGCTTCAGGCATAAAGTAAAGAGGAGGAAGAGAAGACTATATATGCAAGTAGTTTAATAAATATGATATTACATGATCACAACTCCACATCCTAAGTGAGATGTATAAATTTAGCAAAAATTGGAAGCACTATATTTGTGAAGGATAACAGCTTAGAACAATTTTAATTTATGTAGTTAAACGTCAAGTCATGCTTTGCATGTGGATTCTTAAATGCATATGTTCAGGTTAGCACAGTGACTTTATTTTACTGAATGTTGACTCCTTTTTCGGGGGCAGCATCAGCCCTTTCACAAATAATGTGTGAAAGGCTGAGGCTGTCCAATTTCATAAATAGTGCTGTGAGTTTTAAGGTTGTGCTATTTTGTATTCAATGAATTTATTATTGAGTTTCATAGAATCTGATGTTCAAAAGGAATGCCTCTTAAATCACATTATACCTATCTCAGACTGAGTAATACATGGATTTTTAAAAAAGAGATGTGAGAAAATGATATGGTACAATAAGTAAAATGCAAGGACAATAATGAGTAATAATAAATTAGATGGTAATCTCTTTGAGCTCAGGACGCTTATTTAATAGTTACTTTCATCCTCCTTCTCTTCCTCTTCTCCCACTTTTTCCTCTTCCTCCTTCTGTTCCTTTTTGTCTTCCTTTCATTAAATCCTATACAGCAAGTGGCTTTGAATTCATATCTATTCCAAAAACAGCTTTTGAATTAATGAGTGGATACCTAAATCTTTTTATCCCTCCTCAAATCTGGTTCACTATGTTGGGTATACTGAGTGATTGATAAGCATTTGTTCAATGAATTTTCTGAACTGCAGAATTGTTTCACTAAGGAGTTGAATTTTACAGTTTTTGTGTTTATATTGTACTGAGTGAGAAACTATCACAGTGTTGTTGAGTAAAGGTTTTAATGGTCCCACTTTAATAACTACATCATTTAGAATCAAATATGTTGTTATGCAAATCCTGGGAAACAGATTGATATTAATTTGTTCATTCAAATAGATGATTTTCTTCTTACAGTTTTGTACATAATTTTTCTTGTCTTGGTTTTATATATAGTTACTTCCTGACATCTAGCCATTTTTACTACTTTTATGATTTTTTGACATACTTGCTTACCACCTGTACAGTTATTTCCTAATATTCTCTTTAAATTGATTCACTTTGCAGTCTAAATTCATTTAAAGAGAGATCTTAAATTAGTACCGTGAACCGAAAACCAGTATTCTCTGTTGTAAACAGAAGGCAACTATAAAAATAAATATAATGTGATGAAAATGACATTATTAAATTTTGGCCGGGTTCTGTTGCCTTGAGGGAGACTGAGTCTGAGATAAATATTCTTGAAGAGAGTTTGACAAACATTAGAGAAGTATTAACATAAAAGACACATTGGGCCAGGTGTGGTGGCTCGATACCTGTAATTCCAGCAATTTAGGAGACTGAGGCAGGTGGATTGCTTGAGGTCAGGAGTTCGAGACCAGCCTGGCCAACATGGTGAAACCCTGTCACTACTAAAAATACAAAAATTAGTTGGGTGGAGTGGTGCACGCCTGTAGTCCCAGCTACTTGGGAGGCTGAGGCAGAGGAATCCCTTGAACCCAGGAGGAAGAGGTTGCAGTGAGCCAAGATTGTGCCACTGCACTCCAGCCTGGGTGACAGAGTGAGACTCCATCGCAAAAAGAAAAAAAAAAGACATATAGACACTAAACTAAGCCTTATCTCTGACCGTGCTATAAGGGTTGAAAAGAATTTAAAGGAGAAGGACTTCTTTCTATGCTAGATCAAATATAAACTTTAACAAAGAAAAAAAATCTAGATTTTTCACAATTCCAAATCAGTAGGGCTGTAATTTGTGACATTTTAGCACTCTGTAATTTTTGTCATAAAGTAAAAATTTTCTCTTCATTTTTACTTTCCTCTAAAACATACTCAAAATTAAGAACAAAGATTAGAGTGCAGCTTCCATTTTCCTGTGGTGTATGTATTTCTTGCTCAGTGGTTTACATGAGGAATGTTTAGGTTTCTTGTGAGGTACCACTTATTGAGTCAGGTTTATACTTTCTGTATCATTAATGCTTCATAGAGAATATCCTAGAGAGTGCCCACGTTACAGTACACATGTGAGTACAGTGTTTTATTAACACTTCAGTGTCTTATGGAACAAACTGAGAAGAGCATAGGTGTAAATGATCAAAATTCCAAATTAATGTAAATATAGCTAATGAGTTTTTGTATGCCATTTTTAAAATACTTTATTCTTTAGCTATTGCTTTGGACTGATTCTCTTAATGTTGATAAAAATCATTCTAGGTCATACTTGAAACACAATCTATTTGACTCTCAGCTGAAAGAATTGATTTCTTAATAAATGAAGTAATAGTTAATTCAGTCAAGCCCCCAGTGGTGTCACGTTAATCAAAGTCAAACTGATTTTGTTCAGAGATGGAAAAAAAAAAATCTTAGAACCTTCTGGATCGTTGGTTTCCCTTGTCACTTGAGGAAAAGTTATGTAGCTCAACACAGCCTGGCACACCAAAACAAGAAAGAATGCAAATAAAGTGTATGAGTTTGAAATGTTAGCTATGATGGTGGCATGTGTTATGTAATACTTCCTAATGAGAGTTTTACTAATGATTTAATACACTGATGCAGGTAAAAATGTATTTGAAAGACTGAAAAGTCAAAGCAGTGGACATCTTTGATGAGCAATGGATATATATATATATATTTTTACTTTCACTATATAGAAATCAGCCTGCAAATATATGGAATATACTGTCATGATCAGTGATTGATGCTTTATAATCCCTGGAAACAGAAGCTATTTTTAAAATGGCCATGGAATTTTTGAATATTCCAGTACAATATTGTTTTTGTACTGATTGACTTAAAAATAACAAATTAATTAAATCAAGCAGAAATACTATTATAAGACAAAAACAAGTCTCATGTAAATGTTTTACTTTTAATAGTTTGTCTAAACAAACACTGAGAGATTAAATTTCAACATAAAAACATACATAGTTTGAAATAATTTAGAGAACAGCATATACTTTTCACAAATTCATTGCAAAAAAACCTCAGGTCCTGAGGCATGAGGGAAAATTTTAATAGTGTATATTTATAAGCATGAATTTACTTTAAAATATAGATGGTTGAAATTTGGCCTGTCTTCTTCTTCTTTCATATTCCTATGTCCGAGTGTTTCTAAGATTTTCTAAAAGGAAGCTCATTATTTGAATCAGTCAGATGCAAAGTGGTACAACATGAGGATTATGGTTAAAATTCTACCTATCATGTTAATGTTGAAAAGACTTTGTTCAACTCTGGCTGGATATTTGGATCTACATGAGAAATTCTAGAAAGAACCATTTGCTCTTTGTATCATATAATTAAATACATGTTTAAAGCTTTTGCCCAAAAGATAAAAATGGAGACAACTGATAGAGACTGTACCTCTTAGTCTGACTTTCCTCTGCTTGCCTCTCTTTCTTTGTTTCATTTTTTTTACACTTTCATATCAAAGCCAAAGAAACAATTAATCCTGACAAGTAGTGTGGGTGATTTTCAGGATCTGGGTACCTATTATAACTTTAAGAGGATTTGGTAAAGTGACTCCTTTAGGTATAAATACAATGTTTCATGGCAACATAGAAGCTTGGCAATGCTCTGAACATTGTTAAATCTGCAATAGCTACTGGAAGTTAGGACCTTTAACCAGAGCTCTGTTACAATGACTTCTAGAGTGGGGCACCTTTGACTTCTGAGTCCTATAATTCTGTTGGAGTTCCTTAAGCAACAGCTATGTATATTGATTTAAGTTAGAAGATATTTGATAACATATTTTAAGATAGAGTTTCACCTGGCATCTTTATGAAAGCCAGGTGAAAAAGCTTTCCCTATGATTATATGAAAATTCTCTTGGCCTTGAACTTTCAAAGAATGCAAAAAAGTTATTCTCTTTTATTAAGATGTTAATCTTTACCACATTACCCTATGGTGGTCTCAAAGAATCCACTAGTGATAAAACATTGCTAGAAGTCAAAAGTTAACAGTAAAAATTAATGAAAAAAGTTATTAATATAAAGTAAAGCAGAGTGATGAGAAGAATCAAGGATTTTTCCCTAAGGGGTAACATGTTTTCTTATGGAAGAATTAACATTTTTAAAGAAGTAGAGCATGAAACAGACTAGAAACCCTTATATTTTTACCCCCATATTAGGATAAAATCTCTCCTACAGTCATGAGTGATGAATGTGTTCTCTAGTTTTAAAAAGGTGAGAGGTAATTAAACAAAAATGGCAACTCATTGGCATAAGTGAAAACAAGTACTATATCCACCATACAAACCAGCAATTTATATTTAGTTTATGTATAAATAGTTCTGAGATTATCTGGGAAAAATGATGGTCCTAAAAGAAAGGGATAAAGAATTTGCAGCTCTCTGCCTTTGCTGGAGGGAGGAATTGGAATTGTTTATCTCCAACATAGAATATTAGGGAAAGATGGGTTCCACTTTCCACCAAGGATTCCAGTGTCTACTCAACTTCATTAACAAACTGAGGCTGGCTACGTAAAATAAAGAACTAAAAAGAAGGAAAGGATTGACACTGGTGAGATTCTTCCATACTGAGTTCATTTCAGAGCTCCATAGGAGACAAAGAGGAAAGGTTAGTGAGGGCTCTTCAGAGAAACAGATCAAATAGGGGATGTATATGTATTATATAATACCGTGGAACTTGAAATTATCTGGTGAGAACTAAGTATAAAGAAGAGAAGATGGTCAAGGACTGAACTTTGGAGAATATTAGTATTTAGAGGGGAGGATCCAGCAATGGAAACAGAGAAAAAAAAACTGCCAGAGAATGAAGAGGAAAACCAGTAAAGCACACTTCTCTGGAAGTCTAGTGAAACGAGTGTTTGACAACAATGCTGTTCTCCATTAAGTTAATACTCTTGAGAGGCTGAATAATTTAGACACAAATATGGCAAGATAGAGGTTGTTAATGACCTTGATTCAAACAGTTCCATGGCAGTAGTGGAGACAGATGTCTGTTTGGAGTGGAATAAAGAAAAAGGGGGTGGAGTAGATACTCTTTGCCAAAGAAAAAGCAGAGAAATAGACGAAAGCTGGAGGGGCAAATAGGATTGAGGAAGTTTGTTGTTTGTTTGCTTTTCAAGGTGAGAGACTTTTTATAACATGTTTACATGCAAATGGAAATGATCCAGTTGAGAGAGGAAAACTGAAGAGGAAGCAGCAAAGGAGGGGAAGAATTGCAGTTGCAAAGTTCTTAAATGTTGGTGCTGGAATTTAGTGCACTGTGAAGGGTTGGTTTAGATGGACCAAGGAGATTTCTTTCCTCATACCAGGAGGAAAAATAAAGTGGATAGGTCAGTTTACAAGTAGGTTAGAAGATTTGGTGATGGGAAAATCAGGATCTGATTACTTTAGTTTTTCAGCTAAACAGAGTCAGGGTTATCAGCTGTGAGTGAAGGACAGTGGAAGGAGGAAGTATTGAGGGAGGCTTTGAGGCCAGAGGAAAATACATAAAACAAAGTTTTGAGAAAGTGGGAAAATGAATTTATTATGGAAACGTAGAGGGATGCTGGGTGGTGAGGAGGTCTTTCTAATATTTGTGGTCATGAATTTAAGAAAATGAAGGCGTTTCTTAAAATTCTTTCTTGAAAGTTTACATGAAATCATTTAATTCAAATAAGTGTTTTTCTTCGACCACTTCCAGCTGCTGAGGTGCAGGTAGGGAGCAGATAGAAAGCTGGGTTTTAAGAGTTTGAGTTTGCTAGGTGAACTCAGGAAAAAAGAGGATAAGGAATATTGGAGTTACTAAAGCTAGTGCATGGAGTAGAGGTGGAGGGGTATACAGTGAACTAGTTGTTAAACCTTAAATGCAAGGGAGTGATTGGGAAAATAGTAGATAACTGTAAAAGACTTACAGCAAATAGAATCATGCTTGGCAGAGTCACTTAGATCTGCAACTTTGTGGAGATTATGTCTGGTTGAGATAGTTCACAGCCTGGCCTTAGGGGGATTGAAACAATATATCATAACCATCAATTAGCTTAGCATTTTATTTTTCATTTTTTAGTACTTCCACCCTACAAAGACACATATTGTCTGGAACAAAGCAAAAGCACAATCTATGTCTTTAGGGAATTGACACTGTACCAGATACCTGGTAGAAAAGGTATTAGATGTAGAAAAATGGTACATTTTTTTTTTTTTTTTTTTTTTAGTAGAGTCTAAGTGGGAACAACAGGCACATCAAGTTGTTTCTTAGCTCTTGGAGAACAGAATATCAATATTTATGGAATACAGAACGCTTTTAATTAGTAGCACAGTTAGGCCTCTACAAATATGCAGTTCTCTTTCAAATACTTAACTAGAGACAAATACCAGGCCAAAAAAAAAAAATGTCACTGGCAGTAAAATTGTAATATATCAGACATAAGCAGAAATTCCCAAGACTTCACATGTATAATCTGTGAGCAACACAAAATGATGGTGTTTCCTCTTTCTCTTTTTCCTCTTCCTCCTCCTTTTCTTCCTCTTTTGCAATGACTAGGTAACTAGAAAAGTGATAAAATAGTGTCTTGGCAAATCAAGAATAGTCTCCTTTTCTTCTTCATTCCTTTCTTCTTTCCTTCTTTACTTTTTTAGTATTAATAATGACTATTGCTTTTGTAAAAGTAACACATTCATCATAAATATTATAAGCAATAGAGGAAAGTCCAAAGAAACATGTAATACCTCAAATTCCACCTCCCAGACATAATCATTATAATTTTGAAGGTTATGATTCTGGAAATCTCTGATTTTATATATAGGTAAAATGATGGATAGCAAGAACTGATAGCTCAGTTATTTTTCTTCATCCTTAAAGTTGGGGAAAAACAATTTCACTAAAGCACTTTCTTGCAGATGATCATTTATAAATTTTTCTGGAATTTCACATGTCCTTTCAATATACAGATTTATTTTTTCCATTAATATCAGTGAAGTTTGTTGCACCATATCTTTTAATACATTTTCTGTCACATTTATTGTGTTACCTATCTTTTCTGTCTTCTCTATTATATTACTTTTAAATAATGTTTTAGTTTCTGTGTCTTTTATCTGCATTTCCTGTGATTTTCTCAAATGTTTCCTCTAGCGAATAATTTAGTTTTCAACCTTGTCTATTCATTTCTTTGATCTTATTGTTTTATTAATCATATTCTTTTGCCCCTCATTTTGTTTTATTACTTCTGCAATCTTTCTGATTCATTTTGTTGTTTCATTGCCTGGTTCTAGAGCTAGAATAATTGAATCATATCCATATCACTCATTTTATTCGAATAAAACATTCATGGGGAATTTTCATAAAAATATCTTTTAGAAGTTAAGAACAGCTATTTAAATAAGTGCTCTTATCTGATCATAATTGCAATTGTTGATTGGATTCACCTAATTTGAGTACTTTTTATTAATAATGTATGTGTTTATAAAGTCCTTAAAAAGATTTACTGAGAATAATGAGCTTCACCCAGCAAAATGAACTGTTAAAATTGAACTAAACAATTAATTAATGTAGGTATACAGACAGAAAAATTCGTAAATAAATTGCATGCAGATATACCTACATATTGTTTTGGAGTTAATTGTCAAGGTGTTGGTAAAACCCTTAACCACAAGATTCTAAGAGAATATCTCTAGCTGGTTGTAGTTGGATTTTCTCTCTGTTATGGTCTTAGTTTTCATTTATTTACTAATATACTTCTGTATCCCATGCTGGCTTATGCTGGCTTGGTCATTTTCAAGACTAAAAGCAGATATAATTGTAGAAAACAATCAGTCCATCTACCATTGTTCAAGTTTAGACTTTGACATATTACTTCTCTGTTAATTCAGTTTCTGTAGTTTATATCTGTTCTATTTGACACTACACAGCTACACATAATATGGAGTGCTCCAGAGAGTTGCAGTACTCTTCTAGTGCACAAATTGCAAAATTTTTTTGGCACAAATTGTCCTCCCTTTCTTCTGCTGTTGTGGAAGAGGTTTATAGACTTTCTTCATGTGGGTGGGAAGGGACTAATTCTCCATCTGGATGCCACCTGTAAAAGTTCACACTTTTTCTCAGAAGAAATTTAATCTATAGCAGCAAACTATTTCATGTTCTTTTAAGCAGTCCTTGTCATCATTCTGTAGGAGCTAAGTATGGAGATTCTTTACAGGTTGTTTTCCTGAGATGTTCCTGTTTATAGAATCAATGCCACTTGCATTTAAAATTCATTTAATAGAAGTAAACGTCAACTATCAGTTATAAAGTGCCCCATGCAAAAATAATCATGGTATGTCTTCATGAGGGACAACTTGGAGAAAGTACCTAATGATACATTTGATTTTGACTGGTATCTAGCCTGTCGGTCAACTCCCCACTCCCACCTGACTGGAGGACTAAAAAGGTAAGTGTCCCTGGCAGAGCAGTGGAACAGTACATGAGGGCAGTGTTTCTCAAATTGTTTGAAGGCTATGTGTGCTAGAATCACCAGAGAGAAGTTAAAATGCAGATTTAGACCCCGATTCCCCAGAACTCTGGGGATTTCACTTAAGAACATGCAGTGTTTGAGAACCATTGTATTAGTAGTAGTAGTAGTAGTAGAAGTTGCCTGTAAGATCATCAGAAAAAATGAACTTTATTAAACAACATAGAAAAACTACACAGTAAATGTATATCTGTGCAAAGAAGAGTATATACACCATCACTTGGTTATGCTTTAAATATTTTAAAGTCATTCCTGGCTGAAACCTAGGGTTTCTGAACGAATTCTTTTTTCTTTTAATTTATTTATTATAGTTTAAGTTGTGGGGTACATGTGAAGATCATGCAGGTTTGTTAACATAGGTATACACGTGCCATGGTGGTGTTTTGCTGCATCCGTTGCCCAGTCATCTACATTAGATATTTCTCCTAATGCTGTCCCTCCCCAATCCCTCCATCCGCTGCTATTCCTCCTCTATCCCCCTACCCTGCAGGCCCCGGTGTGTGATGTTCCCCTCCCTATGTCAGTGTGTTCTCTTGAGGGACTGCCTTTGGAGGTGGAGGACTGAGTATTAGTGGGCTGTCCTGGTCAATGAGGCAATGGCAGTAATAAAAATGCACAACATCTTATTATCACCCCCAGATAAAGGGGTTTACTAATGAATATAATTCTTGAGAGCTGGCCATGACAGAAGTTTTCTAAATTCTGTCTCAGGTTACCCACTTATAAGAGCAATTGTCTTCTTTTAGGAGGAAGATGCCACATAGTGTTCCCGTGCCTCTCAAACTGTTTAATCTGGGATATGTACATTGCAGTAGAAAAGACTGTGTATACTTCCCAGCTGGACATGAGGAAGAGATTTCTTCTGGTGCTGCCAGTTACCTGGTATTCTACTGATCCTGGAACTTAATTTATACCTACATTTCAGCTTACTTGTCAGTGAGCTTAGCCATATTGCTTTGATGATGCATTCTGTCACAGTCTCAGCAAGTATATAATATAGATTCAGTAATGTTTATAGATATTAATTTCTACTTTAAAAATCTTTTGTCTGAGGCACAATTTACATTTAGCAACATGCATCCATTCTAAGTATAGTTTGTTGAGTTTTGACAAATGTATACACTTATGTAACAACCACCACTATAAAGATATAGACCCTTTTTATTATTTAAAAATGTTCCTCCTGCCACTTTGTAGTCACACCTCTCTCCTACTAGCCACAACCCCAGGCAACCAATGATGTGTGCTCTGTCATTACAGATTAGTTTTACTTATTTTAGAATTTCATATAAATGGAATGATACAGTGTTCCTGTCTTCTTTGCTCAGAAAAATGTTTTTGAAATTCATTCATGTAATTCATGTAATAATAACAATATTCTCTTATTATTGCCTAGTAGTACTCTGTTGAATGGACATATTACAATTTGGCTGTCCATTGACATATTGATGGATAGTTGGGTTATTTTCCAGTTTTCTGGCTATATTGAAAAAATCCGATTTGGTTATTGTTGCAGGGTAGGCATGTGATTTTATTACTCTTGGAATTGTTGGGTCATATGGCAGACATAATGTTTAACTTTATAAGAATCTGCCAAACAGATTTACAAAGTAGTGGCAACATTTTACTTTGCAACTAGCATTGTATGAGAATCCTACTTGTTCTAGTCTTTTAATTTTTAGCCATTCTAATGGCTTTGTAATGGTAACTAAATGTGGTTTAAATTTGCATTTCCCTATTGTGCATTTTTTTGATGTACTTAGTGGCCATGGCATTTTTATGAAGTGTCTGTTCAGATCTTTTGACAGTTTTTTAAATGAGTTTTTGTCTTCTTGTTACTAAAATTCAGGTTATTAAGTTCTGGACACCTGTATGTATACACACACACACACACACACACACACACACACATAATTTTAGTCTATATTTTTATGTTAATAAATTGATATAATTTATCACTTTTGGGCTTTTGCAAATTTTTCTCCTTTTAGGACATTTTTTGTATTTAGGTCTGTAATTGATAAGTTACTGTTGTATATGATCTGAGGAAAGGTCAGAGTTCATTTATTCATGTGCATATCTTGTTGTTCCATACAATTTGTTGAAAATATTTTTCTTCCTATTGAATTACCTTGGCACTTGGTCAGAAATTAATTAATCATATTTGTGTCTATTTCTGACATTCTGCCATCTATTGATCTATATATCTACTGTTACACCAATACTACACTGTCTTGATTATTGTAGCATTTCAATGAGTCTTCAGATCAGATAATGGAAATCATCCAACTTATTTGTTTTCAAAATGATTTTGGTTATTATGGATTCTTTACATTTTAATACATATTTCACAATCAATTTGTAGATTTTCATAAAAACCCCTCCTAGGATCTTGTTTTGTAAATAAGGTGTTTTATTATAGTAAAAAATATGTAACATTTTCAATTTTAACCATTTTTGTATATAATTCAGTGGTATTAATTACCTTTGCATTGTCATGTTACCAGTATTTCCAAAATTTTTCATCACCCCAGATGGAAACTCTTTACCTATTAAGCAATAACTCCTCATTCCCTCCAGCCTGGTAATCTATAATCTACTTTGTTTCTGTGAATAAGCCTATTCTAGGGAAATTTGCTATTTCTATATATTTATATACTACATAAGTAGAATCATACAATATTATCTTTTTGCATCTGGTTTATTTAACTGAGTATAATTGTTTTTAAAATTTTTTTAAATAATAAAAAACATGTTTTTACTAATAATTTTTATAGGTACATAGCAAATGTATATATTTATGGAACACATGAAATACTTTGATATAGGCATGTAATATATAATAATCACATACATGGTAAATGGGATATCCATCCCCTTAAGATTTATCCTTTGTGTTATAAACAGTCCAATTTTATTCTTTTAGTCATTTTAAAGTGTACAGTTAATATTGACTATAGTCACCCTTTTGTGTTATCAAATACTAGGTCTTGATATCAAATACTAGGTCTTATTCATCATTTCCATTTATTTTTGTCACCTGTTAACAATCTCCACTCCGTGCCCCACCACATCCCCACTACTGTTCCCAGTTTCTGGTAATCATCCTTCTGCTATCTCCATGCGTTCAGTTGTTTTAATTTTTAGCTCCCACAAGTAAGTGAGAACATGCAAAGTTTGTATTTCTGTGCCTGGCTTATTTCACTTAATATAATGACCTTCAGTATCATCCATGTTGCTGCAGATGACAGGATCTTATTATTTCTCATGGCTGAACAGTACTCCGTTGTGTATATGTACCATATTTTCCTTATCCATTCATCTGTTGATGGACACTTAGGTTGCTTCCAGATATTGGCTATTGTGAACAGTGCTGTAGCAAATATGAGAGTGAAGATATCCCTTTGATATACTCATTTCTTTTCTTTTGTGTATATGCCTAGGAGTGGGATTGCTTGATCGCATAGTGCTCTATTTTTAATTTTTGAGGAATCTCCACATTGTTCTCCATAGTGGTTGTACTAATTTACATGCTCACCAACAGTGTACCAGGGCTCCCTTTTGTCTACATTCTCTCCAGCATTTGTTATTGCTTGTCTTTTGGATATAAGCCATTTAACTGGGGTGAGATGATATATCATTGCAGTTTTGGTGTACATTTCTCTGATGATCAGTGATACTGAGCACATTTTCATATTTCTGTCTGCCATTTGTTTGTCTTCTTTTGAGAGATGTCTGTTCAGATATTTTGGCCATTTTAAAATCAGGTTATTATATTTTTCCTGTAGAATTTTTAAAGCTACTGCTATATATTGGTTGTTAATTTCTCATCAGATGGGTAGTTTGCAAATATTTTATCCTATTCTGTGGGTTGTCTTTTCACTTTGTTGATTGTTTCCTTTACTATGCAGAAGCTTTTTAACTGATATGATCCCAATTGTCAGTTTTTGCTTTGATTGACTGTGCTTTTGCAGTATTATTCAAAAAATCTTTTTGAATTTGCCTAGTCCAATGTCCTGAAGATTTTCCCCAATGTTTTCTTGTAGTTATTTCATGGTTTGAGGACTGGATTTAAGTCTTTAATCATTTTGATTTGATTTTTCCACATGGCAAGAGATAGGGGGCTAGTTTCATTCTCCTGCTTATGGATATTCATTCAGTTTTCCCAACACCATTTATTTGAAGAAATGTTTTTTTTCTCCAATGTGTTCTTGGCACCTTTGTTGAAAATGAGGATTTGGTTTCTGGGTTATCTATTCTGTTCTGTTGGTCTGTGTATCTGTTTTTATGCCAGTATTCTGCTGTTTTAATTACTATCACCCAGCAGTATAATTTAAAGTCAGATAATGTGGTTTCTCCAGTTTTATTGTTTTCACTCAGGATATTTTGGCTATTTTGGGTCCTTTGTGGTTCTATATAAATTGTAGGATTACTTTTCCTCTTTCTGTAAAGAATACCATTGGTATTTTGACAGGGATTGCATTGAATCCGTAGATTGCATTGGGTAGTATGGACATTTTAACAATATTTATTCCCTCAATTCTTGAAGATGGAATGCCTTCATTTTTTGTGTTTCGATGTCTTTCGTCAGTGTTTTATAGTTTTCACTGTAGAGAACTTTCACTTCTTTCATTAATTCCTAAGTGTTGCATTTTATTTGTAGCTATTGTAAATGGGATAACTTTTTAAATTCCTTTTGCAGATTGTTTCTTGTTGGCATGAAGAAATGCTGCTGACTTTTTATATTGACTTTGTATCCTGCATCTTTACTGAATTTGTTTATCAGTTCTAACAGTTTTATGGTGGAGTGTTGAGGCTTTCCCAAATATTTTGGATGCTGTTTATTTCTTTCTCTTGTCTGTTGGCTCTAGCTAGGGCTTTAGTACTATGTTGAATACCAGTGGTGGTGACAGTGGTGATCTTTGTTGTGCTCTATATCTTAAAGGAAAGGCTTTCAGTTTTTCCTCATTCTGTATGATACTAACTGTGGGTCTGTCGTATGTGGGTTTTATTCTGTTAAGGTATGTTCTTTCTATATACAGTTCTTGAGGGTTTTTATCATAAGAAGATGTTAAATTTTATCAAATTTTTTTTCAGCATCAATTGAAATGATCATATAGTTTTTGTCCTTCCTTCTGTTGATATATCACATTGATCGATTGGCATATATTGAAACTGGGATAAACCCCACTTGGTCATGATGAATTATCTTTTTAATGTATTGTTGAATTCAGCTTGCTAGTATTTTGTTGAGGATTTTTGTAGCAATATTCATCAGGGATATTGGCCTAGAGTTTTCTTTTTTCTTTTTTTTTGATGTGTCTTTGTCTGGTTTTGGCATCAGGATAATACTGGCTTTGTAGAATGAATTTGAAAGTATTTATTCCTCCTCCATTTTTGGAATAACTTGAGTAAGATTGGCATTAGTTCTTTACATGTTTAGTAGAATTCAGCACTGAAGCCATTGGTTTCCAGGCTTTTCTTTACTGGTAGACTTTTTATTACAGCTTTGATCTTGTTACTGTTATCGATCTGTTCTATTTTTGGG